>WNWK01002002.1:0-236366 GCA_009830355.1 Cherax destructor | reverse complement strand
GAATGAGAAATAAGGTTTTTGCAAGTGAAGGTCCATATCCCAGCCTTGGGCACCTTACCCTTCTCCTCAAGGTTCTGTGATGACATCCCTCCACCCCACCCCCCCCCCTCTCCTGTGACATCCTCGTTCTGTCAACAAGATATCATTTGGGCCCTCGGTTGTCAAACTTCCCCCCTTATGGCTTATGTTAGTAGAGGCGTATATCCCAGCTCAAGCATTACCTGTTGGTAAATTTAGTGTCCTGATAGCCAGTGAAGGTCGCTCAACTTCACTAAAAAAACCACAACTGGCATGACACCGGATTGGTGTTCCCCATTGTAATATAATATAATAATATCTTTATGTCTATAAGTACATATACAAGGTATACAGGCCTAGCTGACATCAATGGGGCTCTGGGCTCTGGTGGTCTGGTGGCTAAAGTCTCGCTTCACACGGCGAGGGCCTGGGTTCGATTCCCAGCCAGGGCAGAAACATTGGGCGTGTTTCTTTACACCTGTTGTCTATGTTCCCCATCAGTAAAATGGTACCTGGGTGTTAGTCGACTGGTGTGAGTCGCATCCTAGGACACTGACCTAATCTACCCGAAATGCTCAGCATAACAAGGGACTTTCTATATAGTAGTATGTCACTGATGTCAGCTAGGCCTGTATACCATGTACATGTACTTGTAGTAAATAAAAATATTATTATAATGACATACTACTATATAAAAAGCAGCTTGTTATGCAGAGCATTTCGGGCAAATTAGGTAATTTTGTCCCTGGATGCGACCCACCTAGTCGATAACACCCAGGTACCCTTTTTACTGATGGGTGAACATAGACAACTGGTGTAAGGAAACACTCCCAATGTTTCAACCTTCGCCGGGAATTGAACCTGGGCCCTCACCTGGCCCAGGCCACGGGCCACCGTTAAGTCTCAAGGCGTAATATTTTTTGTGGTTATGCGAATTTTCAAAAACCTACAAAACATAAGAACATAAAAGGAGGAACACTGCAGCAGGCCCGTTGGCCCATACTAGGTAAGTCCTTCAATTCCATCCCACTAACAAGATATTTGTTCGACCCAATCTTCAATGCTACCTAAGAAATAAGCTTTGATAATTCTATTTACTCGTGTGCAATTCCCTAAGGACTACATCTCTCTATATTCAAGAAGGGAAAGTTATCAGTTGGAAGCCGCCTCAGCCCACACCGACCGGGGTTCGATCCCCGGCACGTATGCGTTCTCATGGTTCACACACTAAGGATTTGGGATCGATCCCGGCACGGGTGAAACGTTGGGCATGTTCCCATGGGCATGCCCGTGGCCTCGATTGGTACTTCATTAAGTTCACAATTGAGGTCCGTGGTTCGATCCCTGGTACAGGTGGAAACATAGGAGGCGTGTTTCCTTGACACACCTGCTATCTCTGTTCACCTAGCAGTAAGTAGGTCCCTGGGTGTTAGCCGACTGGTGTGGTCGCATCCTGGTTAGAAAATTAACCTAAAATTGCCCAATGTGCTCTGCATAACAAGGGGCTTTCTGCACAGTATATCACTGATGTAGCTAGACTGTACATGGAAGTAAATGGTATAAATACCGGAAAGGGTTAACCCTTTACCGGGCCATGAATCAAATTTGAGAATTTGCAACATTTGCAACCTATATTCTGATAATATAAGCAATTCTAAGACCTATTTATTTGTGGTCCTTTTTCAAGTTTATTTATTTTTGGTCCATAAAATGGCCTTTTGGTGGAATCAAATATGAGGCCAATCCCAACAAAGGTTAAACTATAGGTGACAGATTCGCATCATATTTGATGCCATTCCTGACAACGGCATGTGTCTAAAAGAATCATAACAGCTACTAATAACTGATAAAAAAAGGCATATATATACATTTAAGGTTTATTATTAAACAACTGGTTAAACCAAAGGCACAGTAACTTGATTTCAATAATTTTAACACATTTATAGTATTTGACATTATACAAAAATTGCAAAATGTTACAAAAATATGGATATGGCACCAAATGAGTTTCCTTTACCTGGAGTCTACCTGAGAGAATTCCAGGGGTCAACGCCCCGCGGCCCGGGCTGTGACCAGGCCTCCTGTTGGACCAGAGCCTGATCAACCAGGCTGTTACTGCTGGCCGCACGCAGTCCAACGTACGAACCACAGCCCGGCTGATCAGGTACCGACTTGAGGTGCCTGTCCAGTGCCTGCTTGAAGACAGCCAGGGGCTTGTTGGTAATCCCCTGATGTATGCTGGGAGGCAGTTGAACAATCTTGGGCCCTCACACTTATTGTGTTGTACCTCAACGTGCTAGTGGCACCCCTGCTCTTCATTGGGGGGATGTTACATCGCCTGCTGAGTCTTTTGCTTTCGTAGGGAGTGATTTTTGTGTGCAAGTTTGGTACTAAGCCCTCGAGGATTTTCCATGTGTATATAATAATGTATCTCTCCCGCCTGCGTTCTAGAGAGTACAGGTTTAGGAACTTCAAGCGTTCCCAGTAGTTGAGGTGGTTTATCGCACTTATGCGTGCGGTGAAGGTTCTCTGCACATTTTCAAGGTCAGCAATTTCACCCGCCTTGAAAGGTGCAGTTAGTGTGCAGCAATATTCCAGCCTAGATAGAACAAGTGATCTGTAAAGTGTCAACATGGGCTTGGCATCCCTGGTTTTGAAGGTTCTCATTATCCATCCTGTCATTTTTCGAGCAGATGCAATTGCTACATTGTTATGGTCCTTGAAGGTGAGATCCTCTGACATGATCACTCCCAGGTCTTTGACATTAGTTTTTCGCTCTATTGTGTGGTTGGAATTAGTTTTGTACTCCGATGAGATTTTAATTTCTTACGTTTTCCGTATCTGAGTAATTGAAATTTCTCATCATTGAACTTCATATTGTTTTCTGCTGCCCATTTAAAGATTTGGTTTATGTCTACTTGGAGTCTTGCAGTGTCTTCAACGGTGGACACTGTCATACAGATTCGGGTGTCATCTGCAAAGGAAGACACAGCACTGTGGCTTATATCCCTGTCAGTGTCTGATATGAGGATGAGGAATAGGATGGGAGCAAGTACTGTGCCTTGTGGAACAGAGCTTTTCACAGTAGCTGCCTCAGACTTTACTCTGTTGACTACTACTCTTTGTGTTCTACGTGTTAGGAAATTATAGATCCATCTACCAACTTTTCCTGTTATTCCTTTATCACGCATTTTGTGTGCTATTACACCATGGTCACACTTGTCAAAGGCTTTTGCAAAATCTATGTATATAACATCTGCATTCTGTTTATCTTCTAGAGCATCCAGGACCTTGTCGTAGTGGTCCAGTAGTTGGGACAGACAGGAGCAGCCTGCTCTAAACCCATGCTGTCCTGGGTTGTGCAATTGATGGGTATCAAGATGGGTGGCGATCTTGCTTCTTAGAACCCTTTCAAAGATTTTTATGATATGGGATGTTAGCGCAATTGGTCTGTAGTTCTTTGCTATTGCTTTACTGCCCCCTTTGTGGAGCGGGGCTATGTCTGTTGTTTTTAGTAGCTGCGGGACAATCCCAGTGTTCATGCTCCCTCTCCATAGGATGTTAAAAGCATGTGATAGGGGCTTCTTGCAGTTCTTGATGAACACGGAGTTCCATGAGTCTGGGCCTGGAGCGGAGTGCATGTGCATGTCATTTATTGCCTTTTCGAAGTCATTTGGCGTCGTGATGATGTCAGAAAGGCATGCGTCTGTCAAGTTCTGTGGCACTCTCATAAAAACATCATTTAGGTTTTTGATTTTCAGTCTGGTTAGTGGCTCGCTAAAGACTGAGTCATACTGGGATTTAAGTAACTCACTCATTTCCTTGCTGTCATCTGTGTAGGACCCATCCGGTTTAAGTAGTGGCCCAATACTGGTTGTTGTTCTCGACTTTGATTTTGCATAGGAAAAGAAATACTTAGGGTTTCTTTCAATTTCATTTATGGCTCTTAGTTCTTCCCGTGTCTCTTGATTCCTGTAAGATTCATTTAGTTTTAATTCAATGTTTGCTATTTCTCTGACTAGTGTCTCCCTACGTATTTCAGAGATATTGGCCTCCTGTAGCCGCTCCGTTATTCTTTGCCTTCGCCTGTATAGGGAGCGCCTCTCTTTCTAGTTTGCATCTTCTCCTCCTTTTCCTTAAGGGAATTTGCCTTGAGCAAACCTCAAGTACCACAGAGTTAATTTGTTCTAGACATAGGTTGGGACCCATGATGCTTAGGCAATCTTCCCAGTTTATATCATTTAGGACTTGGTTTACTTGGTCCCACTTTATGTTTTTGTTATTGAAGTTGAATTTGGAGAAAGCTTCCTCACGGCTGATCACATTTTGTTGATCTAGGGCTCCCCGCATGCATGTCTGGACCTCTATTATGTTGTGATCTGAGTATATTGTTTTTGATATGATGACATTTCGTATCAGATCATCATTGTTGGTGAAGATGAGGTCCAGCGTATTCTCTAATCTTGTGGGCTCTACTATTTGCTGATTTAAGGTGAACTTGGTGCAGAGATTTAAAAGTTCATGCATGTGTGAATTTTCATCTGAGCTGCCTCCTGGTGTTATCTCTGCTACCACATTGTTTGCAATGTTCCTCCATTTTAGGTGCCTGAGGTTGAAATCCCCCAGTAGCAAGATGTTGGGGGCAGGAGCTGGAAGATTTTCCAGACAGTGGTCAATTTTCAGAAGCTGTTCCTGGAATTGTTGGGAGGTTGCATCCGGGGGCTTGCAGACAACCACGATGACCAGGTTTTGATTCTCGACCTTTATTGCTAATACTTCAACTACATCATTTGAGGCGTTTAGTAGTTCTGAACATATAAGGACTCTGTGATATACAGGCCAACCTCCCCTTTTTGCCTGTTCACTCTGTCACACCTGTATAGGTTGTAGCCTGGGATCCATATTTCATTGTCCAAGTGATCTCTTATGTGGGTCTCTGTGAAAGCCGCAAACATAGCATTTGACTCTGTAAGCAGTCCACGAATGTTGTTTGTTGCTGGCTTTAGACCAGGTATATTAGCAAAGATGAATGTAGTTGGATTGGTGGTATTGGTGGTATGGGGGTCTTTTTTTCCTGGCTCTAATATCTGTTGTAATGGAGTGGAGGATACTGACTGTGATTCCACTCCAGAAATGATTGCAGTTGGTGTACAATTTCTGTCATTTCCTGCCAGCTTTTTTTCCTTCCTGGCACTAAAAAAACTCTCTCTCCGGAGTGGCTGCGGCTACCTTGATTTTGCCATGGTCTGGATGTTCTGTGTCGCCTCGTACCCTTTAGGTGGTATGCCTGGCAATATAAGTTATAGCACTGTCTTTCCTGAATTGATGTGTGGCATATTTCAGGGTGGAAAAACTTACAGGACGGGAGCTTGCATTTGCCTGTTTTTATATGGGAACGGCATTTTCTGGGGTGATCATAATTGCATGTCCCATCTGATTTCCCAGATTTTCCATGCCTGCATATACCAAGTGCATAATATTCACATAGGCCTGGTTTCCGTTTGCCCTGGTTTTTTGTGACTGTGTTCCCCATTGGTGGGTGTGTTCCTGTCTCATGTCTGTCTTCGTTACTATTGCTAACAATGGAGCCTTCAACTGTTTCCGGTAATTTATCTTCAGTATTTCCCTGGGCATCCCCTTGTTTACTATCTACCGTGTTATTGCTAGTTTGTAACACTGTTTTGTGTGTGTCCTTATCTACACCTGTTTCCCCATCATTTATTTCACTAGAGCTACTGTCCCTCTTGCACATATCCACAGCAAAATACACTTATTGATATCTGTGATTCTCCTTAATTTGCACATTACTAACCACAGTAAAATACACTTATTGATATCTGTGATTCCCCTTAATTTGCACAGTTCTAACCAAAATTCTAATACAACTATTGCTTCATAATACTTAAGCTAGTCATAAGTTTGCCTAAGACACTCCAATATAGAAACTATATTATGCCAATATATCACCTTTATCATTAATATATAAACTAATTGCTAACTTCTTATACTAATTGTTAAATTCTCAATGTTTAAATTCCAGTACCTAAATTTTGTAAACCTAACCTTACAATCTGTATATTCATTGTATAGCTATTGAGTAAGACCTATCATAAGACTGCCTGAAAAGCCTAGGCATACCTAGGCATATTATTGGCCATCTTGTAATATCAACTTTAATGTAAAACTATAAGTACCCCCCACCTTGTATTACATGAAATAAAGAATTTGAATTTGAATTTGAATTTATTTCAACATCTGTACCAGGGCGGTAGCACCATCTGGCCCTGATTTTTTACTTTCCCAACTGTTATAGAAAGCTGTCATGTTTTTTATGAAGTCCGATTTGGTGTTGTCATCTTTTAATATCGATGTGATTTTATTCCACAGTTCGGTCTCATTTGGACATACCCAAAAACACTTCCCTTGTTTAATATCTCGGGTGGTAGAGTCTTGAATGTCTACACAAGGGGCGTGGCAGCATTTACCACAAAAGATGCATGTAATCCATGCAGAGGAACGTTTGCTTGTTAGGTTGCATATTACACAGGGTTTCATGATTGATTTTGTTGGTTGCTTTACTGTATATTCTACTAATAGGTTCCCTGAAGTGGTGATCCGTCTATTTGTATCGTATCTATTTTATTTGCATGTGTAAGTGTTGGACAATCTTACCTCGTAAAAGTTATTCTTACTGTTATTGTTTGGGTGTTTGATAAGGTCCCCTAAAACTCCGTCCACTTATTGAATCCGGACTCGGATACCAGTTTTGAATCCAGTCAATGGTTCCCTTATTTCTTGGATCTGACGAGATCCAGTGTCACTTATTTAATGAATCCTGTAGGGGTTGTCTGGGTTACGCGAGACAGATCACTGGAAGATGATTAAACAGAGTAATAAGGATCGGTATGGTACAAAAGTATAACTTGCGTGTTGGAGATAAAAACCGGTCCTTCTGGCAGCTCCTACTGTACGGCGGCCGTACCTCTGGCACCCTGGTTTACCTCTGGCACCCTGTTTACTTCTGGCACCCTGGTAAAACCTCACCCCGCTTTAACACCTGGGTTTCCGTGCACTTATGGTTCACTCTACTGGGTTTAGATTTTGTTTTTTTTTCCTACACCACAACACTGCTGTTTTTTCTATGATGACTGGAAGATATACGGACTTATGTTAGTGAAATCGTTCACTGACAACTCACAACTCGACACTGTTTATCGTATTTTTTTCAGCTGGACAAATTACGTATTTCCTCAGGATTGTGCCCCTTTTCGTATTTCATAGATTTTTATATCAATGTAATCACTAGATTTTGGTCAGGTATACTAACAGTTTAAAATTATCAATACACGGACTTGCGTGGTAAGGACCCGGCGGCCGCTGGCAACTGATTTCAAACACGAAACTCGTTAGGCCTACACTTCCGCCTTTGTTTTCACTTTAACATCTATTAACTTGTCTGTATACTATGGCACCACTGATATATTCACTATACAGATCTATCTTCACCCTATTTTCAGGGAGACTTTCCTTCCTCTGACAAATAAACGTTCTGTTTTGTTATTTCACACGGCACTTAAGTTCCCCTCTGGCTTTATGGCACTATTATTTCTGTATTTATTGTGACAAACATTTTTATCAGAGGTATTTATGTATCTTGTTTCTTATGGAATTCCACGAAACAATGTCTGGTTGAGTTTAGACATAGATTAACCTTGCAGAAGGAACAAGAAAAGGATGAGTAGATCCTTTTGTCATTGGTGTTGCAATGTTTACATGAAAACCTCTTTGAAGAAACTAGCCAGTGAGGTAGTGTTTCATCATATCTTGTATCCTCATGATTTCTTTTTCCAGAGCGAATGAAATTTTCTTCAATTGAAGAAGACCGTGAAGTTGAACAACTTGGAGAGGATCTCATGCTCCTTGGGATTCCCTTGGTTGGCTTTCTTGCTGAATAGGAGATGGAAAACCAGAAATCCTTGAGGTTCATGTATTTCTCTTTCAGAGCAGCACAGTCACGCCTGTACAACAACCAGCCATTGACACAACAAAGATCAATGACATATCCAAACAGCCTCATGTACCAGCGTTTTGCTTTGAGTGGAGACTTGGAGAGGTGCACCAACATATCATTCTTATCTATGCCTCCCATATGGGCATTATAACTATGACTGCAGGACAGTCAACATCCACCTTTTGTTTGTTCTCCTTGCTGTACCTTCTAGTAGACAAATCTTCATGTTCATCTTCACTTGAAGAGGAAGCATCTTGCCGTGGTGGCTCATATTCATCCGCAGAATCCATTTCCTCATTACTGTCACTGTTATCACATAACTCTGGCACAATGTAATCCCTTTTTCTTTGAGCCCTTGTGTTTAACTGAAATGAACAGAAAACACAAAATGAGCATCGAAATTGAGCAAATTTTATAAATTTACAAGGTAAAAGCACTCATATATCAATGTATTTGATTCAGCATGCAATTGGTAGCTATTATTGACAAAGATGGCCTTATTGTTATTTGTTAATCCATGATATATGATACCTTCATTGGCAAATTTGTTATCTCCATTGTCTGTTTTGGCCTCACATATGATACACTCAGTGGCAAATGACATTCTATACTTGTCAGGCCGAGCCTCATAAATGATACCAAAAATGTAAACAAAACTTCAAGTGCATTCATTTGTTACTTATAAATACCTCAGGCAATTCATTTGCATCTCAAAATGAGGATAAAACATTCAATAATGCACTGGAAACACATTCAGTAACTTACCGACATTCTGGAGTGGTGTAAATTGGTGAAATATCAAGAGAGTCAGGCTGGAAATGCTCCTACTTCAACACTTCAGACAGTACTGAAGACTTCTGGAGCTCCCAGCCAATAGCAGTCAACAACACCCAAGTGACAACACATTCAAGCTCCGCCCAGAAGGCTTGTGATTGGTTGGAGTGAAATTTGAAGTCTCTCTGAGGATATGCTTTGTGCTCATGGCGCCATGAAAACCATGCTTTTTCAGCCTCACATTTGATACGGGCCCGGTAAAGGGTTCAAAAGTTTCGCCCACACAGTGGGCTGTACATGTTGTATCATGTACTTGTAGAAATAAAGATAATAGTGGAACCTCGGTTTTCGTATGCCCTAGTTTGTATGTAAAACTATAGTTATTCTATATAAAATGTATTTTTTTGTTAATATTTCCCATAAGATCACAACATAATAGAGGTTCAGACATGTATATGCGGGGCCCCAGACCAACAAAATGTGATCAGTCACAAAGAAACCTTCTCCAAATTCAACTTCAATAAAAAAACCATAAGGTGGGACCAAGTCAACCAGGTCCTAAATACGTAGTATATCCTAAGCAACACGGACCCAAACCTATGTCTAGAACAAATTAACTCTGTGGCACTCTGTGTTATATACTTTGCCTCTAATTTTAATAATATGTTTTATCTTCCCTACAGCAAAACAGACATTCAACATTGGTGATCGTGCCCTATTTTATTACTCGCACGGAGAAGCTGGAATGTCATTGCACTTTCCTGATGATCCTACAGAGATGATCATCGGAGCTCCAGGCGTCTTTAACTGGAAAGGTATCCAACCAGTGCTAACTGGAGGATTTTAAAAGCTACACTAACATGTATAGTTAAAATCAAACTAGTGCACATTAATTTAAACTTTTGCTGTTTCTGTTTAATGTACTAAACATTAAATCTATTACTGTACTATATTTTCCTGCCCTGATCTACTGGGTATATGATGTTTTATAAGGTTAATACAACAATTATGGTAGCTAAACTTATTTAACTTTTCCTTATTGTTTACCAGTGTAGCATATACATTTTTTAACAATTTCATTTATGTGATCTCTGGCAAAAATTTTTTTAACAACTTCTAAATGTTTCTTTGTATGATAATCACAAAATTTTGTCACCCATCTATATATGTATGCACTTTATGTAGTCTGACTTAACTATATCACATGGCATTCAGCATTAAATTTCATTTTCTGTCGCTCCATTTCCTCAATATACATACTATCAAAGTCATCTTTCAAAGATTTATAATAATTTTTTTTTGCATATTTGGCACAAGTTTTTTTTTGCATCATTCATTAACAAATTCATGTAGTTTTCTATTCCTTTATATAAGTTTTTTTTCCCTCTTGCACTTTTTCACCCTAATGGAAATACAAAATGGAATAAAGATCATAATGAATAAAAAAATGCATAAACTGTAGCCATTATATTTTCTCATAAATCAGTGATGATCTATTGTTTTATTCTAATAACCACATAGGTACAGTAATTCGTTACAAAGATGTTCAGCCTCCAGTCCCAGGAGAGATCTCTAAGCGTCGTCGCCGCCGCCAAACTCTAATGAGTGAGAGTCAGATGTTCACCAGTCAGTTTGTGCCTAACCCTTACTACACTACAAATATTGGAGATTTTGATCTTATGGGTTATGCTGTTACATCAGGAAGGTTCATATCTGAGGATACTATACTTTATGCTGGTGGAGCACCGCGTGGTGCACTTTCCCTTGGCAAGGTATGAATGTTGGCACAGAATACTTCCATAATTTTATTGTAAATATAAACATTAAATATGTGATTATAATATATCATTGTGCACAAAAGTGATATGCAATACAGTCCCTGCAAGTTAATAAGCTTTATTGTTAATTTTTCATACATATTACTTTTTATGCATTCAGAATATTGTATTGTATGTATAATAATGTACAGTAATATGGATTTAGAAAATTCATATGATAGAGTGGATAGGGGAGCAATATGGCAGATGTTGCAAGTGTATAGAATAGGTAGTAAGTTACTAAATACTGTATAGAGTTTTTATGAGGATAGTGAGGCTCAGGTTAGGGTGTGTAGGATAGAGGGAGATTACTTCCCAGTAAAAGTAGGTCTTAGACAGGGTTGTGTAATGTCACCATGATTGTTTAACATATTTATAGATGGGGTTGTAAAAGAAGTAAATGCTAGGGTGTTGGGGAAAGGGGTGGAATTAAATTATGGGGATTCAAATAGAAAATGGGAGTTGACACAGTTACTTTTTGCTGATGATACTTTGCTTGTGGGGGATTCTAAAGAAAAGTTGCGAAGGTTAGTGGACGAGTTTGGGAGGGTGTGTAAAGGTAGAAAGTTGAAAGTGAACATAGATAAGAGTAAGGTGATGAGGGTATAAAAAGATTTAGATAAAGAAAAATTAGATATCACATTGGAGGGAGGGTGTATGGAAGAAGTGAATGTTTTCAGATATTTGGGAGTTGACTTGTCAGCAGATGGGTTTATGAAGGATGAGGTTAACCATAGAATTGATGAAGGAAAAAAGGTGAGTGGTGTGTTGAGGTATCTGTGGAGACAAAAAACGTTATCTATGGAGGCAAAGAAGGGAATGTACAAAAGTATGGTACCAACACTCTTATATGGGTGTGAAGTATGGGCTGTAAATGCTGCAGCGAGGAGGTGGCTGGAGGCAGTGGAGATGTCCTGTCTAAGGGCAGTGTGGTGTAAATATTATGCAGAGAATTCGTAGTGTGGAAATTAGGAGGTATGGAGTTACTAAAAGTATTAGTCAGAGGGCTGTTGAGGTAGTTTGGTCATTTAGAGAGAATGGAACAAGGTTGAATGACTTGGAGAGCATATAAATCTGTAGGGAAAGGAAGGCGGGGTAGGGGTCGTCCCTGAAAAAGTTGGAGGGAGGGGGTATACCTGGATACCTGGAGAGAGTTCCAGGGGTCAACGCCCCTGCGGCCCGGTCTGTGACCAGGCCTCATGTTGGATCAGAGCCTGATCAACCAGGCTGTTACTGCTGGCCGCACGCAGTCCAGCGTACGAACCACAGCCTGGCTGGTCAGGTACCGACTTTAGGTGCTTGTCCAGTGCCTGCTTGAAGACAGCCAGGGGTTTGTTGGTAATCCCCTGATGTATGCTGGGAGGCAGTTGAACAGTCTTGGGCCCCTGACACTTATTGTGTTGTCTCTCAACGTGCTAGTGGCACCCCTGTTTTTCATTGGGGGATGTTACATCGCCTGCCGAGTCTTTTGCTTTCATAGGGAGTGACTCGTGTGCAAGTTTGGTACTAATCCCTCGAGAATTCTCCACGTGTATATAATAATGTATCTCTCCCGCCTGCATTCTAGGGAGTACATGTTTAGGAACTTCAAGCCTTCCCAGTAATTGAGGTGGTTTATCGCAGTTACGCGTGCCGTGAAGGTTCTCTGCACATTTTCTAGGTCAGCAATTTCACATGAATTGAAAGGTGCAGTTAGTGTGCAGCAATATTCCAGCCTTGATAGAACATGGGCTTGGTATCCCTGGTTTTGAAGGTTCTCATTATCCATCCTGTCATTTTTCTAGCAGATGCGATTGCTACGGTGTTATGGTCCTTGAAGGTGAGATCCTCTGACATGATCACTCCCAGGTGTTTGACATTAGTTTTACGCTCTATTGTGTGGTTGGAATTTGTTTTGTACTCCGATGAGATTTTAATTTCTTCACATTTTCCATATCTGAGCAATTGAAATTTCTCATCATTGAACTTCATATTGTTTTCTGCAGCCCATTTAAAGATTTAGTTGATGTCTGCTTGGAGTCTTGCAGTGTCTTCAACGGTGGACACTGTCATACAGAGGTTTTGTAGGCGAGGGGTTTGGACTTCCAGTAAGTGTGCGTGAGTGTGTTAGATAGGAGCAAATGGAGACGAATGATTTTTGGGACCTGACGAGCTGTTGGAGTGTAAGCAGGGTAATATTTTGTGAAGGTATTCAGGGAAACTGGTTAGTCGGACTTGAGTCCTGGAAATAGGAAGTACAATGCCTGCACTTTAAAGGAAGGGTTTGGGATATTGTCGTATCTGAGCGCCTCTGCAAAGACTGATTATGTATGAGTGATGGTGAAAGTGTTGAATGATGATGAAAGTTTTTTTTTTCTTTTTGGATCACCCTGCCTCGGTGGGAAACGGCCGATGTGTTAAAAAAATGTATAATAATTTGACAAACCTGAAATTAGTAATAAAATACAGTACTGATAATAAATAATATACTAGCGTTCTTTCTATAAGATTCTTGCCTTGATACTGGTAAAGGGCTTTAGATATAAGGAACTGAATGTACCCTTCCCTTCCTCAGATAAAACTCAGTTGTCTCCCACTAACCACACTCTGTATGGCCTCTGTGTGTTTAACTCTTCACTGTTGTATTAGTTGTTTGAAATTTTGATTTGCAGGTTCTCATCTTCGCTTTCCCTGACCACGAGTCTCAAAGCTTGTTTGTGATAGCAGAGTGGCAGGGCACACAACTAGGAGAGAACTTTGGAGCAGCACTTGCTGCTGCTGACATAAATGGTGATGGACTTAGTGATCTGGTGGTGGGCTCCCCAATGTACTCCCTGCCAGATATTCCTGATATGGGTAAAATTCAGGTCTATCTCAGCAGTAGGGTAAGCTTCATATTATGCTTTAAATTTCATCATCCACATGCAGTTCTTGAATGTTCTTTAATGAATGATAAATTAAGGCCAGATTTAAAAGCAATACAGGTCTTTAAAATTCTAAACCTATTCAATAAGTGGTTCATGGAACTGTCCATAGAAAGAAGTCTTTCATATCTGTTTACATAAATGTAAAATGGTATGTAATAAATTCCATTCCAGTTTTTTCTATAATTCTACTAATCTTATTACAGAATCAAGTACCAGATTTATTAAACATTGGCTACTTTGGATCCCAAACTCGCAATGCCAGGTTTGGCACCACCCTGGCTTCTCCTGGTGACCTTAATACTGATGGCTTCCAAGGTAAGCCATTCTTCTTATAGGTTTAATTGTGTGACCTAATGTGTTTTCATCGTCATTGAATGTTACTTATTTAGGTACAAATGAACTCACATGGAGCAAATAAGGTTAAGAGATAAAGAGTTTTCAGTGTTGAGCTTTACCAAGTCATGAGTCAAGCTTGATGATAACGCTTGACATTGAATGTAACATTATCAGAATAAAGACTTCTCTATAAGATGTGTTTCTTTATCATAATTGCCGAGTCTATTTGTCAGTCAGCCCATATTGTAATCTACCACTAAATATTTAGTAGACTGCCACGTTTCATGTGTCCAAGCACTGTGTTACCATTACCACTTACATTGTGGACATAGTCTGCTTAATCGGCTACTGGACATGAGCAGAAGCCCAGTGAGTTGAACTTAGTCCACTATACTGATAGATTACTGGACATACCAAGACTATAGTACAATATTACTGTACAGTACAGCTGTGCATGTACCTGAAAAGTAAAGAGTTACAAGTATACAGTACAATACAGTCTGAGTACAGTAGAATAATTTGTCTTACCTTTTCCGACAATTATATGGGAATATGTACTGTACATCTGAAAGCTCGTGTGATCTAGTGGTGAATCATACTCAGAATAATTCCTTCTGTGTAAAGCTGCAGCAGCAACATTGCAGATGGTATGGAGGACCACACCATCTGCTTAACAGTTAAGGTCACATGTTTCTTGGCACCATCACATGCTTGTTAATAACACTACGGGGCACTTGAATACAGTAACAGAAAACATTGTAAATCGAGAAAAAATTGGAAATGAAATGATAGCAAGTGAGTGCATACTCAGACAATAACAAACTGATGTGAGCCGTTTCACTGGCCCCATTGCACAGGAACAATGAAAATGGATGTCTATGACAAAGCATTAATCAAACAAACTAGTGATTAATCAGACTTGGTCAACTTTATTGATGGTATGACTAGACCAGACATTTGTGCAATACTATAGCAGATTTCGTCTGCTGCATTGCAGACACATTGAGCCTTTGTTGTCATATTTTTTGTCCGTTTTATCTCATATCCTCTACTGAGTTCTGTTTTATTGAAATTTTACTGTTGTTCTGATTTTAGAAAGGTAACCAGCATTCTTATAGTCTATTTCATTTTCTCCATGTTGGTTCATTTGTGCTATTCACCAGTGTTTTTACACTGTTGGGATTATTTTCAGATGTAATTAAAGAAGCACGAACAATAAGTGCCCTACACCAGTAATGTATATAAACCAGAATTTAAAAAAAAAACTATACTAATGTAAATAAATTAAAAAATAAAATTTTAGAATGTACACCATCCACATTGTAAATAATTTTATCCAAGTTTTGCCTTACAAAATCTTGCCGCGTGCTCTACATCCAGTCACACTTAATATATACTTTTTGACATTTACACACTTAATTATCGATAATACAGCATAGGGTTTTCGATATAAGTAAATAAATTTATTCAGGTATACACAAATACAGTTACATAGTTTGTCATACATAGCAGCATATGTGTAGAGACCCTAGGATAACCCAAAAAAGTCAGAGTATAACTTATGGCCTGAGCATCACCACAAAATATCTTACCAAATGTTACTTATCTGTTACCTGGAGTATACCTGGAGGGGGTTTCAGGGTCAACGCCCCTGCAGGCCGGTCCGTGACCAAGCCTCATGATGGAATCAGGGCCGGATCAACCAGGCTGTTACTGCTGGCCACATATAAACTGACGTACGAGGTACAGCCTGGCTGGTCAGGAACTATAGGTGGCTCTCCTGTGCCTGCTTGAAGACACCCAAGGGTCTATTAGTAATCCCCCTTATGTATGCTGGGAGGTAGTTGAACAGTCTTCGGACCCTGACACTTATTGTGTTGTCTCTTAGCGTACTCATGGCACCCCTGCTTTTCATTGGGGGGATGTTGCATCTCCTGCCAAGTGTTTTACTTTTGTAGGGAGTGATTTTCATGTGCAGATTTGTGATTAGTCCCTCTTAAGATTTTTCAGATGCATATTATCATGTATCTTTCTCACCTGCATTCCAGGAAGTACAAATCAAGGGACATCAACTGTTTCCAGTAATTTAGGTTCTTTATTGTACTTATACGTGCCATGAAAGTTCTCTCTGTGTATTCTCCTGGTCTGCAATTTCGCCTTCCTTGAAAGGGGCCGTTAGTGTACGTACAACAATATTCCAGCCTAGAGAGAACAAGCTATTTGAAGAGAATCATCATGGGCTTGGCATCCCTAGTTTGAAGGTTCTAGCAGATGTGATAGATACATCTTTGTAATCTTTGAAAGTGAGATCCTCTGACATTATCACTCCCAGGTCGTTCACATTATTTTTTCGCTCTATTGTGTGGTTGGAATTTGTTTTATACTTCGATCCAGTTTTTATTTCCTTAAGTTTTCCATAGTGGAGTAATTGAAATTTGTCCTCATTAAACTTCATATTATTTTCTGAGGCCCATTTAAAGACTTGTTTAATGTGTTTGGAGATTTGCAGTGTCCTCAATGGATGACGCTCTCATGGAAATTCTGGTATTGTCAACAAAGGAGGACACTGATGTGGCTTACATCTCTGTCAGATATGAGGATGAAAAATTAAAAATAGCATATAATTCTTTTTACAATTTTTCTGTTTTTCTTTTTTAAGTGATTGTTGAGGTAGTCTTGGGTAATATTCTGTAGGCCATTGCCATATTATTAATAGATCATTTTACTATACAAATTGTTGGCCTTCTAGATGTGGTAGTGGGAGCACCATGGGAGGGAGATGGTGCAGTGTATGTTTACATGGGCTCTGCTGGTGGACTGAGGCAAAAGTATTCACAAAGAATTACTCCAGAGACTTTCCCAGACAAGCTCTCAGGGTTTGGTATGGCTTTGTCTCGAGGAATTGATATTGACAACAATGACTATCCAGGTTAGTATTATAATTTGGCTTTTTATGGCTAAAATTATTTAATATAGTATACTATTGAAAATCTGAAATGGTAATTCTCAGCAAAAAATACAGTATATTATTTATAATTTTATGATATTCTTATATAACAGATATTAAAAACAAGAAATATTACAAAATTGCTTTACATCAAAACAAATTGCTGTGATTAGTTATACATTCTGTAATTTCTCCCAACTGATTCCCCTAATATCGCACTAATAAATAAATGTAATGAAAATATATAGTTTTTCTAGTGTGAAGTGTATTTCTGTAGAGGATTTGATAACACTAGGCATTATAAAAACCCAAGATTTGTCTACTCCCCTTCTGATACACAAGAAAGAGAAAAGAAAGGGGAGGAAAGGGAGGGAAAGTGTTGATGAAGAGAGAGAGAGAGAGAGAGAGAGCAAGAGCGAGAGAGGAGAGAGAGAGCAAGAGAGGAGAGAGAGAGAGCAAGAGAGGAAAGAGAGAGAGAGAGAGAAAGAGAGAGAGAGAGAGAGAGAGAGAGAGAGGAAGAAAGCCAAGGGTAGTCTTTTTATACTCTTGTATAATTTTGCAAATTCATCTTTATGCTTAAATTCTAGATTTGGCAATTGGCAGTTTTATCTCTGGCCACGTTGTTGTGATAAAGACTCGTCCAGTGGCAACCCTCACAGGCTACCTGACTGCCTCACCACCTACTATAACCCTGAAAGACAAGGCCTTCCAGCTCTCAGCATGTATCGAATATAAAGGCTATAAAGTTCCAAGGCATTTCTGTAAGTTATACATGTAATGTGCCTCTTCATAATGGTATAAGCTTATTCAGAAATTCTTTGTATAACTAGGCACTTTCCAATTAGTCTGTTGAACATGTTACTTATTTCTTCATCAGTTGCATATTTTACTTTATGGAAATAAAGATTTTGAAAGATAAAACAAATAGATCAAAGAAAAGACAATACACAAAATGATCATAAATATACATGTACCTATTGTTAATAAGCGTTAAAATACAAAGGTGATAATATCAGAAATACCTCAAGAATTGGGTTCTTCAAGGGTGAATGCCATTTAATGTCAGTAAATTCCAAGGAATTGGAACTACTTTTCCCATTCCTTGGATCAAACATTACCTTCCACCCCTCAGGTACAGTATGACCCCCCCCCACACACACACACACTTAAAACTGTAATAGTTTACCACTGTTAAAATTTGTATGATATACACTCAACACCTGCAGTGGTCTGCAACACAGCCAGGACTTTAGGTAGTCTGATACAATCTGTTAAGACTATGGGTTTTACACAAGTGATTTTATGTTATTGTTTTCCCTTGCTTTCAGTTTTTATTTAAATGCTTTTTCTGTAGCTGGGATACAGAATTATTCTTACAATGCAGTACATATAGGCTTTACTGTTTAAATAAACTTAAAAACATTTTGTAGATAATGCACTTACATTAATTAGTAAACTTACTTATCAAATACATTTTTATATACGTAGTATGTAAATTATTTTTTTATTTACAGCTATCCAGGGTAACATATCTCTTGATTATGGATTTCTGCCTCCACGAGCTTTCTTCACAGATACTAATACCTACACCCAAGTGTTTGATAGCTCCATAACCTATGGACAAGCTGTGTGTAAACAGTACGCAGTTACGGTCAAGGTACGTCTCACACACCTCCTAAAAGATGTTATACCTCCCTGACCAGTGCATAAAATTACCGCCTCCCTTTCTTCATCAACATTTAAAAGTTCCTCAAAATATTCCCACCATCTACCCAATACCTCCAACTCCCCATCTACTAATTCCCCTACTCTGTTTTTAACTGACATATCCATTCGTTTCCTAGGCTTTCGTAACTTTTTTATCTCACTCCAAAACTTTTTCTTATTTTCCGCAAAATTTCTTGACAGTGCCTCTCCCACTCTTTCATCTGCTCTCCTTTTGCACTCTCACCACTCTCTTCACTTTTCTTTTACTTTCCATATATGTACTCTGCTCTTCTTACAACACTTCTGTTTTGTAAAAACCTCTCATAAGCTACCTTTTTCTCTTTTATCACACCCTTTCATCATCCCACCAATCACTCCTCTTTCCTCCTGCACCCACCCTCCTATACCCACAAACTTCTGTCCCACATTCTAATACTGTCTTTTTAAACAATCCCAGCCCTCTTCAACCCCCACTATTCATACTTGCATTTACCCACCTTTCTGCCAAAAGTTGCTTATATCTCACCCTAACTTTCTCCTCCCTTAGTTTATACACTTTCACCTCTCTCTTACTTGCTGTTGCCATTTTCCTTATGTCTCATCTACCTTTACTCTAACTGTAGCTACTACTAAATAATGATCTGATATATACGTTGCCCCTCTATAAACATGTACATCCTGAATCCTACCCATCAACCTTTTATCCACCAATACATAATCTAACAAACTACTTTCATTACGTGCTATATCATACCTTGTATACTTATTTATCTTCTTTTTCATAAAATATATATTACTTATTACCAGACCTCTTTCATCACATTGCTCAATTAAAGGCTCCCCATTTTCATTTACCCCTGACACCTCAAATTTACTTACTCATCCCTCCACAACATTTTTAGCCACTTTAGCATTGAGATTCCCAACCACAAGTACTCTCTCACTTGGTTCAAAACTCCCCACGCACGCACTCAACATTTCCCAAAATCTCTCTCTCTCCTCTACACTTCTCTCTTCTCCAGGTGCATTAACACTTACTATAACCCACTTTTCACATCCAACCCTTATTTTACACCACATAATCCTTGAATTGAGAATTGATACATTTATATTCCCTCTTTTCCTACTTCTTCTTTAGCTCTAACTCTGTTTGAAATCCCTGACCTAATCCCATTTATTTCTCCCCACTGAAACTCTCCTACCCCCTTCAGCTTTTCACTTAAGGCTAGGACATCCAGCTTCTATTCATTCATAACATCCACAATCATCTCTTTCTTATCATTCGCACAACAACCACGCACATTCAAACATCCCACTTTGACGGTTTTCTTCTTTTTCTTTTTAGTAAGTTATACGGAAAAAGGGGTTACTAGCCCATTGTTCCTGGCATTTTAGTTGACTTTTACAACACGCATGGCTTACGGAGGAAAGTTTCTTATTCCACTTATTATTATTATAACATTTTACATCTCTGTAGAGCTTGACATAAAGCTTGACATTGAGCAAAATGATGTAACTATAAAAAGCTAGTTATTCCCATTTTCTTCATTATTGTTGGCAGTCTGCCTTTACAACAAGACTGGAGAAGTTTAAATATAAGCATATCATTTTAAGTTTTTAATTCCTCAACAAAATGTGAACACTTTATGAACTAAAACCCAGGAAACAAGCTGATAACATTCCATTGGACAAATTAATGAAAATTTCTTTATTCTGTTCTATTTACAACTGTTTTGAGAAGTACTGTACAGTTGACACTTGAACAACATGAGGGTTAGGGGTGCTGACCCCCTTCCCTCCTGCACAGTTGAAAATCCGCGTATAACTTTTGACTCCCCAAAAACTCAACTACTAAGGGCCTACTGTTGACCGGAAGCCTTACCAATAACATAAGAGTTGATTAACATATTTTGTTTGTTATATGTACTATTATATACTGTATTCTTACAATAAAGTAAACTTGAGAAAAGAAAGTATTAAGAAAATCATAAGGAAGAGAAAATACATTTACAGTACTGTACTGTATTTATTGATACCGTAAGTTTATGTCTTCTGTTTACTTACATTTAGATTTAGATTTTGCCACCGAAGTGGCTAGTTTATTGTGCACCCTATATCCATCCTGTGGACGGTAGTGCAAGAGCATATGGATACACAAAAGGCCTAGGAACTAGGCCCCAAAAGGGTTAACAATTGTACATTTGGATTTATATCTACAGTTCACTTATCTGTTACAAGCAAATTTAGGAAATTTGCTTAGTATAACTGGTATCTTATTTTCATTAATTATTATTATTATTATTATTATAATCAAATAGAAGCGCTAAACCACAGGGGTTTATTTTCATTAATAAGATATCTTGACATGTCGCATAGGTTATTATACTGCCTATCTCTGTATTCCTCAATAAGTGGACAATTAAGCACATAGTGTTCAAGACAGTGACCATATGCCTGATCACATAATTTGCATTTAGTTTGATCATCATCTGTGTGTCTCCCAAACTGCCAGAAGTACAGTGGTACCCCGACTTACGATGGTCCCCAAACTCACCCTTTTATGTAAGTTTATTTTTTTAAATGCTTTTGTAAGTGTAATTTTGGGGGTCTAAAAGGACTAGTCTATTTTACATCATTCCTTATGGGGATAAATTCGTTTGGTAATGGCACTTGAAAAGCATTCTGGAATGAAAAAATATCGTAAGTCGGGGTACCACTGTACTTGTAGCCAAGCCTAAGCCTGGCCACTACAACATCAGTCAGTCTGTTCACATTGCAAGTGGCTCCATAAACATGCTTATCTGTGTTCATGTTATCATAGTGGGTTATAGATCTACTCAGGCTTCTAACTGCATTCCTATAGCAATCATTTTCATTATTTACTTCTCTCCTAATATTATTCCTAATGCTAGACACAGATATACCAAAGTTATATTCTACATTCTCCTTCTGGGTACTCTTCTTGGCTAACATATCAACTTATTAGCATATTAGGGGCTTTTGGCATGTACACCTCATTTATACCTATGTATCATTGTATCATGTCTACCTAACTATGTATCATTGTACCATGTCTAAATAATAATATAATATAATAATATTTTTAGGTAGTAGGTTGGTAGACAGCAACCACTCAGGGAGGTACTACCATCCTGCCAGGTGACTGTGAAACAGAAACCTGAAACTGTTTTACATGATGGTAGGATTGCTGGTGTCTTTTTTCTGTCTCATAAACATGCAAGATTTCAGGTACGTCTTGCTACTACGTGTACGCAAACATGTACACGTTTATTGTATACACACTCATCTGAGTTTTCTTTGATTTTATCTTAATAGTTCTTGTTCTTATTGCTTTTCCCTTTCATATCCATGGGGAAGTGGAATAAGAATCTTTCCTCCGTAAGCCATGCGTGTTGTAAAAGTCAACTAAAATGCCGGGAACAATGGGCTAGTAACCCCTTTTCCTGTATAGCTTACTAAAAAGAAGAAGAAGAAAATCGTCAAAGTGGGATGTTTGAATGTGCGTGGATGTTGTGCGAATGATAAGAAAGAGATGATTGTAGATGTTATGAATGAAAAGAAGCTGGATGTCCTGGCTTTAAGTGAGACAAAGCTGAAGGGGTAGGAGAGTTTCAGTGGGGAGAAATAAATGGATTAGATCAGGGTTTCAAATAGAGTTAGAGCTAAAGAAGGAGTGGCAATAATGTTGAATAATCAGTTATGGCAGGTAAAGAAGGAATATAAATGTATAAATTCAAGGATTATGTGGAGTAAAATAAAGGTTGGATGTGAAAAGTGGGTTATAGTAAGTGTTTATGCACCTGGAGAAGAGAGAAGTGTAGAAGAGAGAGAGAGATTTTGGGAAATGTTGAGTGAGTGTGTGGGGAGTTTTGAACCAAGTGAGAGAGTAATTGTGGTTGGGGATCTTAATGCTAAAGTGGGTAAAATGTTGTGGATGGAGTAGTAGGTAAATTTGGGGTGCCAGGGTAAATGTAAATGGGGAGCCATTAATTGAGCTATGTGTAGAAAGAGGTTTGGTAATAAGTAATACATATTTTATGAAAAAGAGGATAAATAAATATACAAGGTATGATATAGCACGTAAGGAAAGTAGTTTGTTGGATTATGTATTGGTGGATAAAAGGTTGATGAGTAGGCTTCAGGATGTACATGTTTATAGAGGGGCAACGGATATATCAGATCATTATTTGGTTGTAGCTACAGTTAGAGTAAAAGGTAGATGGGACAAAAGGAAAATGGCAACAGCAAGTAAGAGAGAGTAAAAGTGTATAAACTAAGGGAGGAGGAAGTTAGGGTGAGATATAAGCAACTATTGGCAGAAAGGTGGGCTAGTGCAAGTAGGAGTAGTGGGGGTTGAAGAGAGTTGGGATAGTTTTAAAAATGCAGTATTAGAATGTGGGGCAGAAGTTTGTGGTTATAGGAGGGTGGGTGCAGGAGGAAAGAGGAGTGAGTGGTGGAATGAAGAAGTAAAGGGTGTGATAAAAGAGAAAAAGGTAGCTTATGAGAGGTTTTTACAAAACAGAAGTGTTAGTAGAAGAGCAGAGTATATGGAGAGTAAAAGAAAGGTGAAGAGAGTGGTGAGAGAGTGCAAAAGAAGAGCGGATGAAAGAATGGGAGAGGATCTGTCAAGAAATTTTGCTGAAAACAAGAAAAATTTTGGAGTGAGATAAACAAGGTAAGAAAGCCTAGGAACGAATGGATTTGTCAGTTAAAAACAGAGTAGGGAGTTAGTAGATGGGGAGCTGGAGGTATTGGGTAGATGGCGGGAATATTTTGAGGAACTTTTAAATGTCGATGAAAAGAGGGAGGTGATAATTTCATGTACTGGCCAGGGAGGTACAACATCGTTTAGGAGTGAAGAAGAGCAGGATGTGAGTGTGGGGAGGTGCGTGAGGCATTACGTAGAATGAAAGGGGTAAAGCAGCTGGAATTGACGGAATCATGACAGAAATGTTAAAAGCAGGGGGATATAGTGCTGGAGTGGTTGGTATTTTTGTTTAATAAATGTATGAAAGAGGGGAAGGTACCTAGGGATTGGCAGCGAGCATGTATAGTTCCTTTATATAAAGGGAAGGGGATAAAAGAGAGTGTAAAAATTATAGGGAATAAGTTTACTGAGTATACCAGGTAAAGTGTATGGCAGGGTTATTATTGAAAGAATTAGAGGTAAGACAGAGAGTAGGATTGCAGATGAGCAAGGAGGCTTTAGAGTGGGTAGGGGATGTGTAGATCAAGTGTTTACAGTGAAGCATATATGTGAACAGTATTTAGATAAAGGCAGAGAAGTTTTTATTGCATTTATGGATTTAGAAAAGGCATATGATAGAGTGGATAGGGGAGCAATGTGGCAAATGTTGCAAGTGTATGGAATAGGTAGTAAGTTACTGAAGGCTGTAAAGAGTTTTTATGAGGATAGTGAGGCTCAGGTTAGGGTGTGTAGGAGAGAGGGAGATTACTTCCGGTAAAAGTAGGTCTTAGACAGGGTTGTGTAATGTCACCATGGTTGTTTAATATATTTATAGATGGGGGTTGTAAAAGAAGTAAATGCTAGGGTGTTGGGGAGAGGGGTGGGATTAAATTATGGAGAATTAAATGCAAATGGGAGTTGACACAGTTACTTTTTGCTGATGATACTGTGCTTATGGGAGATTCTAAAGAAAAGTTGCAAAGGTTAGTGGACGAGTTTGGGAGTGTGTGTAAAGGTAGAAAGTTAAAAGTGAACATAGATAAGAGTAAGGTGATGAGGGTATCAAACAATTTAAATAAAGAAAAATTGGATATCACATTGGAGAGAGAGGGATTATGGAAGAAGTAAATGTTTTCAGATATTTGGGAGTTGATGTGTCAGCAGATGGGTTTATGAAGGATGAGGTTAACCATAGAATTGATGAAGGAAAAAAGGTGAGTGGTGCATTGAGGTATCTGTGGAGACAAAAAACGTTATCCATGGAGGCAAAGAAGGGAATGTACGAAAGTATAGTGGTACCAACACTCTTATATGGGTGTGAAGCATGGGTTGCAAATGCTGCAGCGAGGAGGAGGCTGGAGGCAGTGGAGATGTCCTGTCTAAGGGCAATGTGTGGTGTAAATATTATGCAGAAAATTCGGAATGTGGAAATTAGGAGAAGGTGTGGAGTTACTAAAAGTATTTGTCAGAGGGCTGAAGAGGGGTTGTTGAGGTGGTTTGGTCATTTAGAGAGAATGGATCAAAGTAGAATGACTTGGAGAGCGTATAAATCTGTAGGGGAAGGAAGGCGGGGTAGGGGTCGTCCTAGAAAAGGTTGGAGGGAAGGGGTAAAGGAGGTTTTGTGGGCGAGGGCTTGGACTTCCAGCAAGCATGTGTGAGCGTGTTAGATAGGAGTGAATGGAGACGAATGGTTTTTGGGACATGACGATCTGTTGGAGTGTGAGCAGGGTAACATTGTGTGAAGGGATTCAGGGAAACCAGTTAATTGATTTAGTTGGACTTGAGTCCTGGAAATGGGAAGTACAATGCCTGCACTTTAAAGGAGGGGTCTGAGATAGTGACAGCTGGGAGGGACTTTTCTCAGCTGTAGTATCTGAGCTCCTCTGCAAAGACAGTGATTATGTATGAGTGTGGTGAAAGTGTTGAATGATGATGAAAGTTTTTTCTTTTTGGGGATTTTCTTTCTTTTTGGGTCACCCTGCCTCGGTGGGAGACGGCCGACTTGTTGAAAAAAAAAAAAAATAATATTTTTATTTCGATGCAAGTTACAAGTATACATAGTTATTGGTAGTTGCAATTATAAAACTGTAATGCAAGGAGAGCCACTGGCATGCAATGGCATTATTATTATTATTATTTATTATTATTATTACAGTGGACCCCCGAGTTTCGTTAAAACTTCACTCCTGAAGTCTGCTCAAGTGCCATTACCGAACGAATTTACTCCCTTAAGGAAAAATGTCACATAGGTTAGTCTATTTCAGACCCCCAAAAATACTTTTCCACAAGCACTTACAATATTATACTTACATAAATGTACGATTTCCGAGGTTTACGAAACTCGGGGGTCCACTGTATTATTATTATTATTATTATTATTATTAGGAGTAATCCAATGTGTGATGGGATCCATAGCAATTGTACATTAATTCCTTTGTCCCAGATTTTTGAGTATCTATACCTGGCTTCTCCAATGAGCATGCTGTTAGTCATTATATGAGTCAAGAGCCTTCAGTGATGACATAGAATCAGTAATGATGATAGAGTCAAGCTCAGTGTCATAGGTTAGCTTTAGTTCCATTAGGATTGCAAACAATTCAGTTTGCAGGGTAGATGCCCAGTTGTTAATTCTTATGCCTAGTTCAACAAATTTATTATTGTTCTTAACTAGGGAGGTGGCAACAAGAGCAGATGCAGCCCTGCCAGAAGACTCCTGTCTTCTTTAACTTTCATTTGACTGACATACAAATACTGACCCATATACAGTATCATAAACACCAAAGGTGTTAGATAGGAGTGAATGGAGACGAATGGTTTTTGGGACCTGACAATATGTTGGAGTGTGAGTAGGGTAATAATTTGTGAAGGGATTCAAGGAAACTGGTTAGCTGGACTTGAGTCCTGGAGGTGGGAGTACAATGCCTGCAATTTAAAGGAGGGGTTTGGGATATTGGCTGCTTGGAGTGACGTCTAAACTGTTATATCTAGGCGCCTCTGCAAAGACAGCGATTATGTGTGAAATGGTGAAAGTGTTGAATGATGGTGAAAATGCTTCTTTCTTTTTCTGGGTCACCCTGCTTCAGTTGGAGACAGCCAACCTGTTAAAAAAAAAAATCCTTACATTATATGGTGGCCTTATATATGATGTGCAGTTACAACTAAAATGGGAAGAATTTTATGTATGTTGTTTTCTGTTTCTAGGAAGATAAAATAGATGGACGTGAGCCCCTGTTGCTGAAGATGGAATATCAGCTGCCTGAGTTACAAGAAATGCCAATAATTTGTGAGTAGACAAATGGAGAGTGAGAGCTTCATGTGATGTATTTGATGTTATATGGTCATCCTCACACACACACACACACCTGGGGTATACCTGGAGAGGGTTTCGGGGGTCAACGCCCCCTCAGCCCAGTCTGTGACCAGGACTCGTGGTGGACAAGGGTCTGATCAACCAGGCTGCATGTAAACTAATGTATGAACCACAGCCCTGCTGGTCAGGTACTGACTTTAGGTGTCCGTCCAGAGCCTTCTTGAAGACAGCCAGGGGTCTATTGGTAATCCCCCTTATGTATGCTAGGAGGCAGTTGAACAGTCTTGGGCCCCTGACACTTATTGTGTTGTCTCTTAGCATACTCGTGGCTTTCCCTGCTTTTCATTGGGAGGATGTTGCACTGCCTGTGAGTCTTTTTCTTTTGTAGGGAGTGATTTTAGTGTGCATATTTGGTACTAATCCCTCTAATAGAATATTTAATTCTCTTGTACTCACTGTAACTTATCTAATGACCATATGAACTATTATTGCCTTCCTAATCTTAAGTTAATTTTTAAGTTTGCCCTAAATGCTCTGCATACTAAGGGGCTTTTGGCATGTACACCCAACTATTATATTACTCTGTACAACCATGTATCATGTCAAAATAAACTTCTTATTCTTAAGTGTATATTATCGTGTATCTCTCTCTTGCCTGCGTCCAGGGAATACAAGTTAAGGAACTTGAACAATTCCCAGTAATTTACGTGTTTTATTGTACTTGTGTATACCGTGAAGGTTCTCTCTACATTCTCTAGGTCAGCAATTTTTCCTGCCTTGAAGGGGGCAGTTAGCCTACAGCAGTATTCCAGCATAGAGAGAACAAGTGATCTGAAGAGAAACATCATGGGTTTGGCATCCCTAGTTTTGAAGGTTCTCATTATCCATTCTATCATTTTTCTAGAAGATGTGATAGATACATTGTTGTGATCTTTGAAAGTGAGTTCCTCTGACATTATTACTCCCAGATCTTTCACATTAGTTTTCCACTCTATTGTGTGGTTGGAATTTGTTTTATACACCGATATACATAGTTTTAATTTCTTCAAGTTTTCCCATATCGGAGTACTAATTGAAATTTCCTTTTACTGAACTTCATATTGTTTTCTGCGGCCATTTAAAGATTTGGTTGATGTCTTGACGTGTCTTTGATGGAGGACACTGTCATGCAAATTTGGGTGTCATCTGTAAAGGAAGGCATGGTGCTGTGGCTTACATATCTGTCTATGTCAGATATGAGGATGAAGAACAGGATGGGAGTGAGTACTGTGCCTTGTGGAACAGAGCTTTTCACTGTAGCTGCCTTAAACTTTACTCTTTTTACAATTACTCTTTGTGTTCTATTTGTTAGGAAGTTATACATCCATCTACCAACTTTTCCTTTTATTTCTTTATCATGCATTTTGTGCACTATATTACACCATGGTTGCACTTGTCGAAGGCTTTCGCCTTTGTGGAGTGGGACTATGTCAGTTATTTTTAGTGACTGTGGGATCACCCCTGTGTCCATGCTCCCTCTCCATAGAATACTAAAGGCACATGATAGGGGCTTCTTGCAGTTCTTGATGAACACAGAGTTCCACAAGTCTGGGCCTTGGGCTTAGAGAATGGGCATGTCATTTATTGCCTTTTCAAAGTCACATGGTGTTAGAATAATATCAGAGATGTTTGGGTCGACCATTCATTTATGTCGTCGACTCTTAGTCTGGTTAGCGGCTCACTAAACACTGAGTCATCTGGAACTTTAGTAAATCACTCTGTGTAAGTCAAGCAGGGGTCCAATACTGGATGTTATTTTTGCCTTAGATTTGGCATAAGAAAAGAAATATTTTGGGTTTCTTTCAGTTTCATTTATGGCTTTTGGTTCTAGAGTTCTTGTCTCCTGTAAGATTCTCTAAGCTTAAGTTCAATATTTGCTATTTCTCTGGCCAGTGCTTCTCTTCGTATATCAGATATACTGGCCCCTTTCAGTAGCTCTGTGATTCTTCGCCTTCACTTGTATAGGGAGTTAATTCTTTCTAGGCAGCAGTTTGGATCCACATTGTTTAGGATATCTTCCCAGCTTGTTTTATTTAGGACATGGTTGACTTTACCTCACTGTATGTTTTTGTTATTGAAGTTGAATTTGAAGGCACCCTCATGACTGATCACATCTTGCTGGTCTGGGGCCCTCCACATACATGTCTGTACCTCTATTATGTTGTGATCTGAGTGTATTGTCTTTGATACAGTTATATTTCATATCAGATCATCATTGTTAGTGAAGATGAGGTCCAGTCTTATTGGCTCTATTATTTGCTGGTTTAAGGTGAATTTGGTACAGAGATTTAATAGCTCATGTGTTTACCTGGAGTTTACCTGGAGAGAGTTCCAGGGGTCAATGCCCCTGTGGCCCAGTCTGTGACCAGGCCTCATGTTGGATCAGAGCCTAATCAACCAGGCTGGTCAGGTACCGACTTTAGGTGCCTGTCCAGTGCCTGCTTGAAGACAGCCAGGGGTCTATTGGTAATCCCCCTGATGTATGCTGGGAGGCAGTTGAACAGTCTTGGGCCCCTTACACTTATTGTGTTGTCTCTCAATGTGCTAGTGGCACCCCTGCTTTTCATTGGGGGGATGTTACATCGTCTGCCGAGTCATTTGCTTTCATAGGGAGTGACTCTCGTGTGCAAGTTTGGTACTAATCCCTCTAGAATTTTCCAAGTGTATAAGTATAATAATGTATCTCTCCCGCCTGCATTCCAGGGAGTACAGGTTTAGGAACTTCAAGCGTTCACAGTAATTGAGGTGGTTTATCGCAGTTATGCGTGCCGTGAAGGTTCTCTGCACATTTTCTAGGTCAGCAATTTCACCTGCCTTGAAAGGTGCAGTTAGTGTGCAGCAATATTCCAGACTAGATAGAACAAGCGACCTGAAAAGTGTCAACATGGGCTTGGCATCCCTTGGTTTGAAGGTTCTCATTATCCATCCTGTCATTTTTCTAGCAGATGCGATTGCTACAGTGTTATGGTCCTTGAAGGTGAGATCTTCTGTCATGATCGCTCCCAGGTCTTTGACATTAGTTTTTCGCTCTATTGTGTGGTTGGAATTTGTTTTATACTCTGATCAGATTTTAATTTCCTCACGTTTTCCATATCGGAGTAATTGAAATTTCTCATCATTGAACTTCATATTTTCTGCAGCCCATTTAAAGATTTGGTTGATGTCTGCTTGGAGTCTTGCAGTGTCTTCAATGATGGACACTGTCATGCAGATTCGAGTGTCATCTGCAAAGGAAGACATGGCACTGTGGCTTATATCCCTGTCTATGTCTGATATGAGGATGAGGAACAGGATGGGAGCGAGTACTGTGCCTTATTTAACAGAGCTTTTCACAGTAGCCATCTCAAACTTTACTCTGTTGACTACTACTCTTTGTGTTCTACTTGTTAGGAAATTATAGATCCATCTACCAACTTTTCCTGTTATTCCTTAATCACGCATTTTGTGTGCTATCACACCATGGTCACACTTGTCAAAGGCTTTTGCAAAGTCTGTGTATATAACATCTGCATTCTGTTTGTCTTCTAGAGCATCCAGGACCTTGTCGTAGTGGTCCAGTAGTTGGGACAGACAGGAGCGTCCTGCTCTAAACCCATGCTGCCCTAAGTTGTATAATTGATGGGTATCTAGATGAGTGGCGATCTTGCTTCTTAGAACCCTTTCAAAGATTTTTATGATATGGGACGTTAGCGCTATTGGTCTGTAGTTCTTTGCTATTGCTTTACTGCCCCCTTTGTGGAGTGGGGCTATGTCTGTTGTTTTTAGTAATTGTGGGATGACCCCAGTGTCCATGCTCCCTCTCCATAGGATGTTAAAGCACATCTGAGCTGCCTCCTTTGGTTATCTCTGCTAAAACATTATTTGCTACATTTCTCCATTTTAGGTGTCTTAAGTTGAAATCCCCCCACAGCAAGATGTTTGAGGCAGGAGCTGGAAGATTTTCTAGACATTAGTTGATTTTCAAAAGCTGTTCCTGGAATTGTTGGGAAGTTGCATCCAGAGGCTTGTAACCCACAATGACAAGGTTTTGGTTCTCGATCTTTACTGAGAAAACTTCAACTACATCATTCGAGGTGTATAGCTTTTTTGAGGACATGAGCGACTCTGTGATGTACATGCCAAGGCCCCCCCACCTCTAATTACCTGTTCACTCTGTCGCATCTGTTTAGGCTATAGCATGGGATCCATATTTTGTTGTCAAAGTGATCCTTTATGGGGGGTCTCTGTGAAAGCCGCAGACATTGCATTTCACTCTGTGAGCAGCCCACTGATGAAAGATATTTTGTTGTTCATTACTGGCTTTAGATCCTGTATATTTGCAAAGATGAACACACACACATTGTAAGGAACTCATATGCTATAATGGCAAACTTCAAAACAGCTTTTAGATAAGAAATTGCAAATTGTAGAGATGGCTTCTATAAAATAATGCTCAGTACAGTGCTGAGAAATGTCCATCAGGCATGCTTAGTTAAAAATTCTACTGTATAACCACCAGATGTGAATAGATTTTGATGGAGTTTGCAACATACTGTTTTGTAATTTGTGTAAATTTATGTAATGAATCGAATGTGACAAAGAAACGTGTGATCAAATGTATATTGAATTGAATTATTAGAATGGTCTTGTGGTATGTGTGGTGTTCGCATAAAAAAAATACTTGTTGATAAAATTGAAAAAGTCCAAAGATATGCTGGAACATAGCTCCCAGAGTTAAAAATTATGAGTGGCAAACAACCTTTGACAACAGGAAAGTGGTAGGCATATGTGGAACCTTTATTGACAATGTTTTGCCCATACGTATATTATTCGCATTACATAGTGTGAAATTACATAAAGTGTCAACTTCAGGAACCTAAATCTTCTGTTATGTAAAATTCTACTGTAACTTTATTGCTTATTTTGGTATCCTTACAAGATGTTCATTGCAATTTTTTTTATATCGTCAGCACAACCCAAGATTGATCCAGACTTATCATCAAGCACCACATCCAGAGTGAGCATAGTGACAGGGTGTGAAGTGGATGGAGATGATACTTGTCGAGTAGATATGCATGTATACACAGAGTTCCTAAACTATAGGTGAGTTATTGTTAAAACTAATAGTTATTTAGCAGTTCACTTGATAAAAACATTAGTGTTGTGGCAACAATTTTGTTGCCATAATATGCTAAGATAGACAGTGGCACAATATTAGCATTTCTATTAAACTGTGGTTAAAACATTTAAAAGCCTTTTTTTTTTTTTTTTTTTCCTAAAACACTTATTACACTAGTACAGTAATTTGCATTATTGTACCTTGATTATGCTTGGTTACCTTAAGAGCATTTATAATGAATACTGTAGTGTTTATAAATGGACTTTGTCCATTAAATCTGAAATCAATTTACCCACCAAATGAATAATTCTGGATTTGATGAACTTTTTTTTTTTTCAACAAGTCGGCCGTCTCCCACCGAGGCAGGGTGACCCAAAAAGAAAGAAAATCCCCAAAAAGAAAATATTTTCATCATCATTCAACACTTTCACCTCACTCATACATAATCACTGTCTTTGCAGAGGCGCTCAGATACGACAGTTGAGAATAAGTCCCTCCCAACTGTTACTATCCCAGACCTTCCCCTTTAAAGTGCAGGCATTGTACTTCCCATTTCCAGGACTCAAGTCCAACTAAATCAATTAACTGGTTTCCCTGAATCCCTTCACAAAATAATTTAATGAACTGTGTCCATTAATTCCAAAATCAATTTACCTAGCAGACCATAATAGTAATGGACAATTCTGGATTTAACAGACTCTTGTCAGTTGTTTTCAGTCAGTTAAATTCAAACTCAGTTAAATTAAAGTCTGTTAAATCAAGATTTTACTGTAAAATTTTTGCTTTGACATCTTTGGTGGTTAGACTGTTCCATATGTTTATTGCTTTCTGGAAGAAGCTAGTTTCATAGCTTCGTTATGCACTCCATACCCATCTGTCTTCCACTGTGCTGAGGTGTGATAAGATGTTTCCTCTTATAGCTGTCACATATCTGTCACATTCTTATTGAATTTACTTATCTCTTTTACTAGATGCAGTGTGAGCTAAGTAGAATGAGCTTAATTTTTCCAGGCCACTGCAAAAGGCCTGTAGCTGCTGAATCACTTCATTCATCAGATAAAACACTATTGGGTCTAGACAGTAACTGGATGGGTAACCATGTGTATTTTGACTGGCAGAAATTCAGACACTCATTGTTGTAGATCCCCCAGATTAGACATGCGTACTATATATTTTTTTTTTTTTCAACAAGTCGGCCGTCTCCCACCAAGGCAGGGTGACCCAAAAAGAAAGAAAATCCCCAAATAGAAAATACTTTCATCATCATTCAACACTTTCACCACATTCATACATAATCACATGTATTAAGAAGTATTCCAAGTCAAAACAAATTGTAATAAGAATGACCCAAAAATGTAGTACTACAAGTGAAATATTTAAGTCCAGAAACACATTACTAAAGTAATCATCAGAGTGAAGGAAAAGCAAAGTTTAAGAGAAGTTAAAAATGTAAATGGTTAAAGGTTGTATCCTCTGCTTGTATTTGCTTGGTATATACCACAATAATTCGTAAATACTATATGAATATTTATTTCCTGACAGCATATTATTACATTTTGGAAGAATTGTAATTTGGTTAATGGTAATACCCAAAAATTCCATACTATACTGTATTATGTACAGCAAATACAGACATATACATTAGTAATGATGATAAAAACAACAGTATAGATATTAATAAAAATAATATACTAATACGTACGTAAATACAGGAGGGTCCTGTTTATACAGTAGGTTAGGTTCCAGGCTACCTCTGCAAAGCGGGGCTCTCCTGTACAAGGTTGAAGACTAATTTTTTTAGAAAATATTAAAGCTATCTTTCATAATGAAGTTGATAAATGATTTTAGGTATTGTATAGTTAATCCAGGCAATGTAAATACTTGTATAAAAATAAAAGAATGACAATGCTTTCGCCTCACACACTGAGTGTCCGTGGCTCAATTCCTGGTACGGGTGGAAACATAGGGCATGTTTCCTTACAATTGCTGTCCCTGTTCACCTAGCACCAGTGTTAGTTGACTGGTGTGGGTCGTATCCTGGGGGACAAGATTGAAGAACCCTAATAGAAATAAGATGGACAGTCCTCGATGACACATTGACTTTCTTGGGTTATCCTGGGTGGCTAACCCTCCATGTTAAAAATCCAAACAAATCTTATTATTGTCATGCAGCTTTTAGTACTCTTTGTTAAACTAACTCAGTAGTCAGTGGTAAGGTTAGACTCACACAGGCAGCTGCACAAGTCAGCTTAAAATGACTTTTATATAAAATAAAGTAAGGGAAACTTGTTTACAGTAGTGCTAATCTGTTTCATGTATAAATTTATACTAAATCATGTATTACAGTGAAATCTCGGTTTTTGTATGCCCTAGTTTGTATGTAAAACTATAGTTATTGTCTATAAAATGTATTTTTTGTTAATATTTTTGGGTGCCTGGAATGGATTAATTGGATTTACTCTACATTATTTCTTATGGGAAATATTAAAAAAAAAAACATTTTATAGAGAATAACTATAGTTTTGCATACAAACTAGGGCATACGAAAACCGAGGTTCCACTGTAACTACTGCTTAGTACAGTGGACCCCCGAGTTTCGTAAAAACTTCACTCCTGAAGTCTGCTCAAGTGCCATTACCGAACGAATTTACTCCCTTAAGGAAAAATGTCACGTAGGTTAGTCTATTTCAGACCCCCAAAAATACACTTCCACAAGCACTTACAATAATATACTTACATAATTGTACGATTTCCGGGGTTTACGAAACTCGGGGGTCCACTGTACGTAATGATGACTGGTAAAAATGTATGAATGAAACTATTATTGATGCTATATGTAGGCTATATAGAAACCAGTTAAAAGCATTGGGCTGTTAGAGGTTTTCAAGTATAGCCTAGTTATATTTTATTATCTGAGAAATTGAGTGAAACCTCAGTTTTTTTTTGGTGTGTGATGATGGATTTAAAATGGAAGGCAAGTGTAATATAGAAGAGGCCTCGCGACATGGTTAATGGACAGAGGATAGGTTGCTTTAATTGCTGGAATGCATACAGTGTTTATTATGGATTTTGTTTTTAAATTGAAATTTGTTGAATTTTATGTAAAATCGGCCAAATTACCGACTTACGTGCATTGCACTTTATAATTGAATGGGCAGTTTATTGTGCTCAAGCGATAGAACACAAGGCATATTAGCAAAATAGTTAAGAATTTGGTTGAATTGAGCAGTGGAATTGAGTTAAAATATGGTTAAAATTGGATGAAATCACAGATGCATAAATTGCATCCAGACTGTCAACTTTGTGCCTGTGTAGTTATGAAAGTTTTCTATCAAATTTTGTATTTTTGGTGTCATTTCCAACAGAAAGATTCCCATTTCAGAAGAATTTTTTTAAATTTCAACAGTTAAACCCTTTGACTGTTTCAGTCGTATGTATATACGTCTTTTGAGCCAATGTTTTGGACGTATATACACTGTATACTCAAAAATTCTAGCGGCTTCAAATCAAGCAGGAGAAAGCTGGTAGGCCCACATGTGAGAGAATGGGTCTGTGTGGTCAGTGTGCGCTGTATAAAAAGAATCCTGCAGCAGGCAATGCATAATGAGAAAAAAAACTCTGACCGTGTTTTTGGATTAAAACGCCGACTTTGAGGTGTATTTTCGTATAGTATTTATGGTTGTATTCTGTTTTTCGTGGTCTCATTTGATAGAATGGAAAACATATTACAGAAATAGAGATAATTTTGATTAGTTTCATGATGAAAACGACCTGAAATTGAGCTCAAAGTAGCGGAAATGTTCGATTTTTGCCAATGTTCAAGAGTAAACAAATCACGCCACACGTCCAATACATGTCAACTGGTGAGTCTAATATTTTTTCACAAGTGCACTGATATTATTTATACTATTTTTACAATAATGCAGTAGTCTGCATAACAGTAAATCTTCTATTTTTTGTGTGAATAAAAAATCAAAATAGAAAGCAAGAGTAATTAATATAAGAGGGGCCTAAAGACGTGACTAATGAACAGAGAAAATCTTATTTTAGTGCCAGGAATGTCTGCATTGTTTATTCTGGACCCTATTTTGAAATTGACATCTTTTTTATTTTGCATGAAATTGGCCAAATTGCCAATTTCTGACCTCTTTATTGGGTAGTTGAAATCGGTAAATTGGCGGTTTCTTGTACTCAGTCGATAGAACAAATGGAGTTCTAAAGAAATAGCTATGAGTTTGGTCGACTGGAACAATGGAATTGGCCGAAAATAGGGCTCAAAGTCGGCGAAATCGCCGATACGTATATATTCGAAAAAAAAAAAAAAATCTTATGAAATGATTCTCTATCATTTCATAAGAATTTTTTTTTTTTCAAATATTTTGCGACACCAGGAGACACTTCAGGATTTGGGGTTGCGACAGTCAAAGGGTTAATTATTTTGGGGGCCCAACAGGAAAAAGGTCAATTGACTTGCCAGATCAAAGCTATCTATGTGGTCACTCATTAAGTTATGGAAGGAGTGAGATACAGGGGGATGGAAAGCCTGGGGCATCTGCAAAGTCATAATTTTGGATGATTTATTTTTTAGGTGAATTTTCAACACAGCACAATCTTGACTTCAACATCTTAATTGTTTATATTGTTCCATAGGATTATTATTCTCTGCTGTCTCTTCTGCGCTGTGGTTTAGCAAACTTGAAGTTGCTGCCCCTCACGTGTATCATGTTTAGTTGCTTACAGAAATTATTATTATTATTATTATTGACATGTTCAAGTTTACACTATCCACTTTTTTCAATACATTCAGTGTTTTTGAGATCAGGGCTGTCATGTCTCATTCGAAAAGCTGTCATTCATGTAGCCTTCGGCCTATTCTTATAAGTGGGTCAAGTTATATATGGGATGAGTGTGTCAACCTATATTAACTATTCTTAGTGATATATAAGAGGTCCCCAAGCTACAAACTTCAACACTTACAAATGAGCCTCTTATGAATCAATTAATTTTTTACAAACTACAAGCAGTACAGACATGGGTGAAAACCATCCTTTGTAGTACTGTTTTCTACACAAATACGTAACTTCTTTTTAAATTGACTCATCATGAATGCTGCTCATTTGTAAGTTGAAGACTAATCTTGTGATATCTTGATGTGGTGTGGTCTCCATGTTTGACTACAATGGTGAAGGTGGGGTGAATAGGGATTTGAAAAGCTGGACAAGTTTTCCTGTACAGTATTTGTATTTATTGTAATTTTGGTTATTTTCTCAGAAGTGGAAAAAAATTAGTGATTGGTGATGATAACAAGCCAGTATTAAAAGTAAACATCACCAATACGGGAGAGCCAGTATTTCTTCCCAATTTGACTGTGAAAGTAGTTCCACCTCTTGCACTTTTCTTGCCTCCATCACACGATTGTGAATTTCCAGGAGGAAATCGCACGTCGCTTTTGTGCCGCCTCACCAACCCCATTGATAAAGATAAACAGGTTAGTTTTTCCCAAACTTTTCATATAAATGAAATATTTTATCTAGTAACAGGTTATGGTTTAGCATTCTTTTCAGTAGATGAAAATTTGTTCAAGTATTGTATAGTAATCACATGTCTTTCCAGAAGATAAGTTATGTTTCTGATTGCTATGACATAGTTTCATTGCTTTGAATTGTTCACTAGAATGAAATCTGGTAGAGAATTTGCTTTAATATATATTTATAGTATGTAACTAGTAGGTTGGTAGACAGCAACCGATGTCTACTGACCTACTGTCCTGCCAAGTGAGTGTGAAACTGAAACCTGTAATTGTTTTACATGATGGTAGGATTGCTGGTGTCTTTTTTGTCTCATAAACTTGCAAGATAATAGGTATATCTTGCTACTTCTATTTACACTTAGATCACACTACACATGCATGTATATGTGTAGTATGACCTAAATTCTTATTTTCTTGATAGTTCTTCTTCTTCCTTATTTCCTTTTATATCTCCATGGAGAAGTGGAAAAGAATTCTTCCTCCATAAGCCATGCATGTCATAAGAGGCAACTAAAACTAATTTTAGTTTTTCTTTTTACATTTAGTAAAAAATGTGACAAAAAAATGTGACCTTTTCTTTTTAGGGTGACCTAAAAAGAATTTTTTTTTTTTTTTAAGTCACCCTGCCTTGGTGGGAGGAAGAAAAATTATTGTACTTGTACAAAATACAATAAACCTAATGGACTAATTGGGGGATGGGGGAACAGGTTGCCAGTAGTGACAATTGTGATGGATAAAGAAAAAGACTTTTGGTGTGATTTTAACAATAATGACTAATTCTGCAACCAAACGACTATGCCCATTGTTTCCAAATTTATTGACCCAGTGGAGTTTGTTCCTTATTTTCGAAGTCTGTTAAATGGGGGTTTTATTGTATCTTAAGTTAAAATTGCTTAAGAATGATTGCAGAAGCTAGAATAAGAGACTTGTTCAGATTGACAACAAATTAATAATATTAGCTTAACAAAATCACCGTAGGTGTAACAAGCCGTGAAACTTAAGAAATTATCTGCAGGACACAGTGGAGGTGCAGGTAGATGCAAGCCAGCTGACGGACAAATCTCATGATGCAGTTTTGGATGTGCTGGTATCAGGGGAGGGACAAGAAATTCGTCCTAAAGATAATATATTCAAGCAAGGACTCCAGCTTGCAGTCGATGCCAGCTTGATACTACATGGGTGAGATGAATTTATTTTAAACATTCTAGTTTTTTTTTTTTTTTTTTTTCATATGAAAGTTTATTTCCACATGATACAATGTTTATACAGAAATGGATGACTTTTGATTGCCCATGGTTATGCAGAGCAATACACAAATAACCCGTACATAGGAGAGAGGAACTTACGATGACGTTTCAGTCCGACTTGGACCATTTACAAAGTTACACTGTGTGTGACTTTGTAAATGGCCCAAGTTGGACTGAAACGTTATGGTAAGCTGCTCTCTCCTATGTGCGGGTTATTTGTGTATTGTTCCAGTCATGGTATTGTGCCTTTTTTTTATTTATGCAGGGCAACTCGGGCAAATTTAAGCCTAACTTAAGACTACAAGGGTAATAAACATTACATATACAGTGGTCCCTCGGTTTTCGTGCATCTCCAAACTCGAACATTTATGTAAGTGTATTTTCGTAAGTGCTGTTGCAAGTGTATTTTTGGGGATCTGAAATAGACTAACCTACGTGACATTATTTCTTAAGGAAGTAAATTCGTTCGGTAATGGCACTTGAGCAGCATTCTGGAACGAATTTTCGGCGAAAAACGAGGGACCACTGTATGTATTTAAGGTCATTATATGTACAGAAACAAGTATGTATTTGATGAATGTAAATGTAAGTAGATTAAGTATATCATTGTACATGATTATAAGAAAAATTATTTGGGTTATAGTCTAGTTAGTGTGTAGGTACATCTTTTACATTAGATGACATTAAATTCAAGAACTCGAATTCTCGAAGGAGCAGATATTCTCAGTAACAGTAGATTGAATATATCATTGTACATGATTATGTATAGGAAAAATTGTTAGGATTATAGTCTAGTAGTTTACAATTTTTTTTTTTTTTTTCACATTAGATGACATTCAATTCAAGAACTTGAATTCTCAAAACGGTGACTATTCACAGTAACAGTTTCATATTCTATTTTCTAAAAATAAATTTCATCTGAAAAATAACTCGACTAAATCAAAGGAAATGTGAGTCACTGATTTAGAGATGTGTGGAGTGGGTGTGTTTTACAATGGTGTTACTTAAATAGGATTGACGAAGAGTTTTAGGTATGTTCTTCAGTTATTAAGCTCAGTCTATATTGCTTTCTATGGATCTGAGGATGCTATTTGTTAGCCATGGGCTACTTAGTCTCTTTGCTGTGATCTGGTTAGGTTTTTGTAGGGCAGTATTCATTGTAAAGGCTTTGTATTTTTTGTAGAATTTTTTAACTCATTAACATCCCTGTCATCGTTAAATCCCATATTCCAGTCAGTGTAACTTAATGCTGTAGTGAAGTTATAAATGGATGTCTTGTCATGGAGACAAAATTAGTCTTACTATATTCAAGTGGTAGCTTACAAATGTTTGTTATGAGGAAGGTGGGGTAGTGATCAGAAGTATTGTCTATGATTATCTTAGCATTGAGAGGAGCTAATATATTTGCCCATATATGATCAATTGTGGTTGCACTCGTCTCAGTTAACCTTGTTGGTTTTGTCATAGCTGGTATAATAAGTTGTTCATACTATTTATGAAGTCTGTTACTGGTGCCTCCTTTGGTTTATACACTTTCACCTCTCTTACTTGCTGTTGCCATTTTCCTTATGTCCCATCTACCTCTTACTCTAACTGTAGCTACAACTAAATAATGATCCGATATATCCGTTGCCCTTCTATAAACATGTAGATCCTGAAGCCTACCCATCAACCTTTTACCCACCAATACATAATCTAACAAACTATGTACTTTCATTACGTGCTATATCATACCTTGTATAATTATTTATCCTCTTTTTCATAAAATATGTACAGTGGACCCCCGGATCTCGTCAATAGTGTTTCGTTCCAGAATGCTGTTCGAGTGCTGTTACCGAACGAATTTGTTCCCATAAGGAATAATGTAAATTAGATTAGTCCTTTTAGACCCCCAAAAATGCACTTACAAAAGCACTTACAAAATTACACTTACATAATTGTTTGAGTTGGGAGCAGTACGAAATCTGGGAGTCCACTGTATTACTTATTACCAAACCTCTTTCTACACATAGCTCAATTAAAGGCTCCCCATTTTCATTTACCCCTGGCACCCCAAATTTACCTACTACTCCCTCCACAATATTTTTACCCACTTTCGCATTGAGATCCCCAACCACAAGTACTCTCTCACTTGGTTCAAAACTCCCCACACACTCCTTTGATATACCTTTGAAGAGTTTCGAGAGTTTCTCTACTCTCTGAGCCCGGCCATGGGCCAGGCTCGTCTGGTGCTTGTGGTCAACCAGGCTGTTGCTGCCGGAGGCCTGCTGCCCCACATATCCATCACACCCTGGTTGACCTGGCACCTGGTGAAGATATTTGTCCAGTTTCCTCTTGAAGGCTTCTACACTTGTTCCAGCCATGTTTCTGATATCTTCTGGTAAGATGTTGAATAGTCTGGGACCCCGAATGTTGATACAGTGTTCCCTTATTGTCCCTTTATTGTCCCCACTGCACCCCTGCTCCTCACTGGGTTTATTTTACACTTCCTCCCATATCTCTCACTCCAGTATGTTGTTATGGCAGTGTGCAGATTTGGGACCAGGCCCTCGAGTTCTTTCCAAGTATAGTATATTATCATGTATCTCTCCTCCGCTCCAATGAGTACATGTTCAAGACTTGAAGGCGTTCCCAATAATTTAGATGTTTTACTGGCTCAATGTGCACCGTAAACGATCTCTGTATTTGTTCCAGCTCTGATATTTCTCCTGCTTTGAACAGGGCCGTCAGCACTGAGCAAAATTCTAAGTGAGGGAGCACTAGCGATTTGAAGAGTGTCATCATCAGCATTATTTCCCTTGTTTTGAAGGTTCTCAATACCCACCCCTCATCTTCTTGGCTGTTGTGATCTTTGTCTTGTTATGGTCTTTAAAAGAAAGATCAGCTGACATAATTATTCCCAAGTCCTTTACGTGTTCCTTTCGTTCTATTTGGTGACCCTCTTGAGTTTTGTATAGTATAGTGTTCCTTTTGAGTTCTTCATTCTTTCCATACCTAAGCAGCTGAAACTTATCACCATTGAATGTGATAACAGGTCATAACATTCTCTGGACTGTGTTGAAGCTTGACACATTACTGGATGGAAGTACCTGTACTCTTTGTTGAAATGACACTTTCCCTTCCTCAACATGTTGGCACATTTTCTGGTGTGTTTATTCCAGCAAGCTCTGCCATATAGGGACATACCTTTTGCATAGAATCTGCAAATGTTTTGACTGCCTAAATTTACTGATTTTGTGTCTTTCCCAAGATCTACCACCTGATCTGCGTTTTCTTCTTCTCTTTCATCTAGGCGTAGTTCTTCCCCTTCTTCGTTTTCGTTTGTTCCTCCTCTAGCTTTCACTTCCTCCCTTTCCCTTTCCTCTATGTTATGTACCCCTGTTTTGTTCTTTTCCGACTTGCTCTGAATGACTTTTTCCACTCTTATTTCCACTCCTTGGTTTTCATCTTTATCTGCGCTTTCCTCCTTTTCTTGTTCCTTACCCCCTGTTTTCCACTCTTTGTATATATCTGGCAAGCTCCTTAGAAACTTTCTTACGCTTTCTAGGTTTTCACTTTCCAACTCACTGGGGCAAATCCAGAATCGACTTTCTTGTTTCTCATGGTTGCATGAAGCTTTGTACATGATATATGGGATGTTTTATCACATTTCACAATCTCTTCTCCAGGTGCATAAACACTTACTATAACCCACTTTTCACATCCACCCCATATTTTACACCACATAATCCTTGAATTGATACATTTATATTCCCTCTTTTACTGCCATAACTGACTATTCAACATTATTGCTACTCCTTCTTTAGCTCTATCTCTGTTTGAAACCCTTGACCTAATCCCATGTATTTCTTCCCACTGAAATTCCTCTACCCCCTTCAGCTTTTTCACTTAACCCTTTCAGGGTCGCGAGGCCCTCTCCCAAACTCGTTCTCAGGGTTGCAAATTTTTGGAAAAAAAAAAAATTTCTTATGAAATGATAGAGAATCTTTTTCGATCATAATGCCACCAAAATTGTGAAATTTGATGGAAAGCTAATGGAATTATGCTCTCGCGAAGTTAGCGGTATCGATGACATTTACGCATCAGCGATTTCGCCCACTTTGAGCCCTATTTTCAGCAAATTCCAATGTTTCAGTCTACTAAAATAATAGCTATTTTGCTAGAATTCCATTTGTTCTATCAATTGAGTATAAGAAACCGCCAATTTACCGATTTCAACTACCCAATAAGGTGGTCAGAAATTGGCAATTTGGCCAATTTCACACAAATTTCAAAAGATGCCAATTTCAAAATAGGGTCCAGAATAAACGAGACAGACATTCCTCGCACTCAAATAACATTTTATCTGTTCATTAGTCACATCTCCAGTCCCCTCTTATATTACTTTTGCTTTCCATTTTGAATTTTTATTCTCACAAAAAATAGAAGATTTACTGTTATGTATACAACTGCATCATTGTAAAAATGGTACGTATAAATAATATCAGCGCACTTGTGCAAGAATATTAGACTCGCCAGTTGATGTGTATTGGACACATGGCATGATTTGTTTACTCTTGAACATTGGCAAAAATCGAATATTTTCGCTACTTTGCGCTCAGTTTCAAGGTACTTGTCATCGTGAAACCAGTCAAAATTATCTCTATTTCTGTAATATATCATACATTCTATCAAATGAGACTAAGAAAACGAGTATACAAGCATAAATACTACACGAAAATAGACTGCAAAGTCGCTGTTTTAAACCAAAAACACGGTCAGAGTTTTTTTTCCCTCATTATGCACTGTGTGGTGCAGGATTTTTTTTATACTGCGCGCACTGACCGCATAGACCCATTCTTTCACATCTATGCCCTCCAGCCTGTTTCCACTTGATTTGAGGGCGCTAGAATTTAGGCGTACTAGTACGACGAAAACCCTGGACGCGTAAGCCGTACTATTACGGCTGAAACCCTGAAAGGGTTAAGGCTAGGACATCCAGCTTCTTCTCATTCATAACATCCACAATCATCTCTTTCTTATCATTAGCACAACAACCACACACATTCAAACATCCCACTTTGACGGTTTTCTTTTTCTTTTTAGTAAGTTATACGGGAAAAGGGGGGGTTACTAGCCCATTGTTCCCGGCATTTTAGTTGACTTTTACAACACGCATGGCTTACGGAGGAAAAATTCTTATTCCACTTCCCCATGGATATGAAAGGAAAAGTAATAAGAACAAGAACTATTAAGATAAAATCAAAGAAAAAGCTCAGATGAGTGTACTCACCTAGTTGTGGTTGCAGGGGTCGAGTCATAGCTCCTGGCCATGTACATGTATGTGTAGTGTGACCTAAGTGTAAGTAGAAGTAGGAAGACGTACCTGAAATCTTGCATGTTTATGAGACAGAAAAAAAGACACCAGCAATCCTACCATCATGTAAAACAAATACAGGCTTCCTTTTTATACTCACTTGGTAGGATGGTAGTACCTCCCTGGGTGGTTGCTGTCTACCTACTAATTCAAGTATGTAACTAGTTTTACTCTTTGTTACGATCAGGGCCTTATCTTGGTGCCTGTCTGGCCCCCTCGTAACAAGATATTTTTACTTAGGTTCGTTTTCTCCTCAGTATGAGGAATTACTTTCAAATTAAAGATATTGAAAGGAGTCTGATCCAAACAAGGCTAAAATAGTTGTATTTATTATATAAATATAAAAATTCACATAACTTAGCATATGATCTAATAGCTCTCCTTTTTTGCAATATATTTTACAACAAGACATATTGTCTTAATACTCCAAGACTCATACAGTCAAAATCTTCTAATTTCTAATCGTAATGACACGATTGCAAACAAACAATAACAAGGACTTCAAGGTTGAATAAACTCAGAAGAGAGCATATCTAGAGACAGAGAAATTCAACTCCTAAACAGTAGAGGGTGTGAATCTACTTGTTGTCAGTAGAGGGTGTGTGAACCTACTGACGATCGGCTCTGTTTGGTAAACCGATGTCAAGTAGGTCACGTGACTTAAAGGGGGAGACCGGCCAGTACCTTGACAAGTGACAGGTAGTCTGACTAGTGGTTATCCGTTACATAAACCTCAGACGGACTAACCCATAAAATATAATATTAGTTTTACCATATTTTATAAAAAGCAACATGCTCCTACCATACTTAAAATAACGTTAATATTAATAATTAACATAGACATATTCTAGTGGAATATGCTCGAATATACAATGTCGGGTAAGAGTGAATCTCGTAACACTCTTATTGTAATTTTTATTAGAATTTTTATTTTGAAATAACTGAATAATTTTAATAAAGTATAATCTGTGTTCTTATTCTCATGTACAGTACATTGCTGGTGAGGGGCTCTTGATCTAGGGAATTGGATATGTGCTCCAGTTCCCTGAATTAAACCTGAATGCCTTCCACATCCCCCCACAGGCACTGTATAATCCCATGGGTTTAGTGCTTCCCTTGATTATATTATTGCTTCATGTACATTGTTATGATTTTATCTGTTGCATATATGGACATTTATTTTGTGAATATCATTAATGTCTTATATATATATAGTACATGTAATATACTATAGTCCTGCATAACCAAGGGGCTTTATGTGATTGATGTAATGTCATCCAGTTTTGTAGAAATGATATGTCATGTGGAAATAAATTTTCAATTTGAATTTGGTTAAATGTTAAATAAATTTCCAGATCACTATACTTTCATAATGGATATTCAATATCCAGTGTTTTGTAAATTACTAGCATGTCCATCATTTTTATTATGGTGTCATTTGTGCTCATTTCATGTTTCTTTGGCAAATTGAATATTTTTAAAGAGGGAAACAGTACTTAAGTGCAGTACTACTGCTTTGTCATTTAAAAAGCTGTATGTTTATGTGCCTAATGGGTCTGACCATATATCTGGTAGCCTTGACATGAAAAAAAAAGGCAGCCAAAACCCCTATTTTGAAGCCCTCTATTAATCTGATTTTGCCTAATTATTTTTCAACAAATTCAATATAAAATTATATTAACCTTACATACTGTTGCTATATTTCAGATCCTCGAAAGAGGAACAAGTCTTATATGAGCGTCTTGAGGAGGATAAGATTAACACGACAAGTATTCCAACTTTCATTCATCTTATAAGTGTAAGTTTAACTGAATAATAAGAATTGTAATTCATAGTGTTATAATTAATACTCATTGTTGCCCAAAAGTTTAATAATAGCAAACATTTGTAATAATGTGTCCTTTAAAAGCTCTACTGTAAAGTCGGTAACATAAAGCCAAAGATCTGTTTACAAAATTTAATCATAATCTTTAACACTGTTATTCTGCAATAATTTTCAAGATTCATTACTGCCATTTTGTATTGCTTTTTCAAAAATGTTGTTTCTTCATATTGTTGGAGTGTTGTGCTTTTTATAACCTTTAACTTACCCAGTACAGAAATTTTCATATACAGTGGAACCTCGGTTTTTGTATGCCATAGTTTGTATGTAAAACTATAGTTATTCTCTATAAAATGTATTTTTTGTTAATATTTCCCATAAGAAATAATGTAAATCCAATTAATCCGTTCCAGACACCCAAAAATATTAACAAAAAATACATTTTATAGAAACTAACTATAGTTTTACATACACACTAGGGCATACAAAAAACGAGATTCCACTGTATTACAATATACACGTACAGTACATTACTGTATAAACATTTAAAAATATACCAGAAATGTTATAAATGGTGCAAAGTGACATTAAAACAACATCAAAGATGGTAAGACAAACCCACTACCATTATAGTATGCTCCTCACTTAGCGATGAATTCGTTTACTGACGTGGTTTTAGGAACGGAACTCCGCCATTAAGTGAGGAGATGCTGTATTAGTAATTTCTTTATATAATAATAATAATAATAATAATAATAATAATAATAATAATAATAATAATAATAATATAATAATAATATTTTTATTTTGTTGCAAGTTGCAAGTACACATAGGTATTGGTAGTTACAATTATAAAACTGTAATGCAAGGAGAGCCACTGGCATGCCATGGCATTAGGGGCAGCTTAGTCTAAAGACTTATTCACTATGTACATAATACTAGAGAAATTGATTGAGTTTATTCTAGTTATATATTATTTCAAATTACAATATGATTATACTATACTATTAAAATGACAATACTAGAGAAATTGGTTGAGTTTATTCTAGTTGTATATTTTATTTCAAATTACAATATGTTGATGCTATACTAGTAAAATAACAATACTAGAGAAATTTATTGAGTTTCTTCTAGTTATATATTTTATTTCAAATTAACAATATGATGATACTATACTATTAAAATGACAATATGATGATATGAAATTGCAACAAGTGTTAAGGAGGATGACAATATAAAACTGAGATTATCTTAAGTAAAATAACATTGGGTTTGAAAGTTTGTTACAGTCTGAGTATTTAGTATAGGGTGAGTAGGTGATTTTTGAGAAGAGTCTTGAATTGATTTTGATTTTATATTTTTTTTAACTATTGATATTCATTAATTTTAAATACTTTTAACACTGACATCATATTCCTAGCAAATACAACTCCAATCTTTTAATTCTTTTACAAGTTGCTTAGATTTTTAGTTAAGTTTTACTTGAAATGTTATGCTTAGTTATTAGTTCTTCCAGATGCACAGAAATTGTAAACTCAAGATTTCAACACTTCAGAATAAAAACAAATAGAACATTAACAAGCATAAATAATATATTGATTTACTTATTATGTGAATGCAAATCCAAGAGGAATTTAATTAAATAACATTGAGCCAAACACACAAAAACTTTTATGAAAAGTAATGTTGTTTGCTGTAGTAGATGATCATTTATAAATGTAATTTATACATGTATTTAAAATCTAGACAGGAATTTTGATTTTTTTTCAAATATTATTATTAATTACAGCTGGAGAAAAAAGGGCCCACACCTTTGGAGCAAGTGGAGATTGTAATTGACATTCCAGTGAATTTCACAAAGGATGAGAACTTTGTTAAGATATATGCCCCAAAGGTAAGTACTGTGGCAGCAGAAATAAGATACATGCTAAATAAAAAAAATTGTAAAAGCCCTTATGCTTAAATTATTAAAAAATTTAAGTGTTGTGTTGTGTGAATCAGTTAGTGTATTTTTTTTGTTTTAACTCATCAGCTGTCTCGCACTGAGGTAGGGTGACCTGAAAAAGAACAAACACTTTCACCCTCATTCATTCCATCGCTGTCTTGCCAGAGATGTGCAGATACTACAATTTAGATACCCCTCCAAGCTGCAAATATCCCCACCCCTCCAGTGCAGGCATTGTGTTTCCCACCTCAAGGACTCAAGCTGGCTATCTGGTTTCCCTGAATACCTTCACAAAATGTTACCTTGCTCACACTCCAACAGCTCATCAAGAACCAAAAACTATTTCCCTCCACTCCTATTTAACACACTCACACACGGCTGCTGGATGTCCAAGCCCCTCGCAGACAAAACCGCCTCTTTCCCCTTCCCTCCAACCTTTCGTAGGGTGACCCCTACCTGCCTTCCCTCCACTACAGATTTATACACCCTTCAAGTCATCCTACTTTGCTTCATCCTCTCTAAATGTCTAAACCACCTCAACAACCCCCTCTCAGCCCTCTGGATAATATTTTTAGTAGCCCAGCACCTCTTAATTTCCTAATGGTATGGCCTAATATTAACATGAAAAGCCAAATTTAATCAAAATCTACTAGTACTATCTATTAAAGATTTAATAATAAATAAGAAGCTGGCTGAAGAATCTTCAACATATAGTTATATTACATCAAGCAATAAGCCCATTTATTTAGCACAACAAGTGATATGATTGTAAAAAAAAAAAATCACTGAACAGAGTACTGTTCAAACTCATGGCAAGCCAGTCCTAAAACTAGCAGACCAGTATGCTATTTGGAATGGTACAGTGGCTAGCACACTGGCCTGCTAGTTTTAAACAAACAAACAAACAAATTTTATTTCATTGCAGGTTACATGGGTATTGGAAGTTACAATGTAAATTGAGTGCAAGGAGAGCCACTGACATGCCATGGCATTAGGGGCAGCTTATTCTAGTCCTTAAAAACTAGGTACTTAATATTAGAGAAATTTATTGAGTTTATTCTAGTTAAAAATTATTTTCAAAATTACAATATGATGAAATTTTACTGTTTAAATTATTATATAATGATATTAGATCTTAGATTGTTACAGGTGTTAAGATTCTTGAATGATAATATGGAATTGAGATTATCTTAAGGAAAATAACATTGAGCATTTTTGACATTAACTTATAATATGAGTAGGGGTAACATAATAGTAACATATTATTAAAAATTGAGATTATCGTATAGGAAAGTAACAATGAGCATTTTCAAAGTAGTTTATAGCATGATCATTTAGGTTTGGGTGAGTAGGTGGTTTTGAGTTGAGTCTTAAATTGATTTTCAGACAAGATTATCTTAATATTTACTGGTAATGAATTCCAGATTCTGGGGCCCTTTATGTGCATAGAATTTTTACATAGGTTGATATGAACACGGGTATATCAAAAGTGATCTGTGTCGTGTGTTGTGGTCATGGGTCCTATTAAAGTTGGTGAGGAGAGTTTTGAGCAGAGGGTTTATATTAGAGTGTAAAGTTTTATATATGTAGTAGGCACAAGAGTAAGTATGAATGTTCTTTACGGTGAGTAGTTTGAGACTTTTGAATATTGGTGGAGTATGCTGTCTAGAGTGGGAATTTGTTATCATTCTGACTGCGGCCTTTTGTTGTGTTATGAGTGGTCTAAGGTGATTTAACGTTGTTGATCCCCATGCACAGATTCCATAGGTGAGATACGGGTAGATAAGTGAATGATAGAGTGCAAGGAGAGCTGATTGAGGTACATAATAGCGTATCTTTGATAATATGCCTACTGTCTTCGAGATTTTCTTGGAAATTTGTTGTATATGTGTTTGGAATTTAAGGCTACTGTCAAGGTGGATTCCTAGGAATTTTCCCTCTGTGAGTCTTGTGATGGGTGTACCATTAAGTGTTATGTTAAGTGGAACATTTGTGACTTTGCTTCCAAACTGTATGAAGTAGGTCTTGTCAGTATTGAGAGTAAGCTTGTTAGTCGTCATCCATGTTGATATTTTCTGTAATTCGGCATTAACAGTGTTGGCCAGTATAACTGGATTTGGGTGAGAGAAGACATATGTTGTGTCATCTGCAAATAAAATGGGTTTGAGTAGTTGTGATGCATTCGGTAGGTCATTTATGTAAATGAGGAATAGAACTGACTTGCCATAAGTTTGACCCCCATTTCATTCAGTGACTTAATTAATTGACTTAATTAAGCTTTGCACACAACAAACATGCTAACTAACTGTACTCACATTAATTTTGCCTTTATGAAATTTTCCCAAATTTTATAATTTGATATTAAATGTGGTATATGCTCTACAACTAAAAATTTTTAAAAATAAAAGGAAAAATTAAGAACATAAATTAAAACTGGTTTGCCAGGTACCTAATATGTAATGAGCATCGATTCTGCGATCTGTCATCTTAAAGGAGGTAGCTAGGGAGCTGTAGTGGAGCTGTTGACCTGTCAGTGGTGTGTGGAGGGCAGAGGTAGTAAGTGGTGTGTGGAGGTCCCAGATATCTAAATACGTACATTCACTTCTTCCATATAGCTTCCAATCTTTCTTGTCTAAACTTGTCACTCCCATCATCCTGCTCTTTTCATTTTTTTTTCATTTCCTTTTTTTGTGCATCCTCCCAAACTCTTAACTTTTCTTCAGAATCTCCCTAAACAACTGTATCATTGGCAAAGAGCAACAATGACAACTTCCACTTCGTATCAGATTCATTATCTTTTAATCCCACGCCTCTCCCCAACACCCTAGCATTCACTTCTTTTACACCTCTATAAATATATTAAACAACCATGGTGACTTCATGCATTGCTGTTTACTAGAAAATGGCCCCTGCCTTTCCTACATACCTTAACTAGAAGCTCCATTTCCTCATAAAAACTCTTTATTGCTTTTAGTAACATACTTCCTGTTCCATACATATACATCTGCCACAATTCTGCATAATGATATGCTTTTTATAAATTAATGAATGTAACAGACAGTTTCTTACCCTTATATATGTACACTTCAATGTAAATACTACTTGGTTTACATATCTTTCCTTACTATATCCTCCTCATTCCTCTGTAGGCCTGTTGTCTTACCCGTAACTCTTCAAAAATAATTCTACTACACACTTAACCTGGTTTACTCAGCTGGCTTATTCTCCTATAATTCTTATACTCTCTCTTGCCCCCTTTTTTCTTACACACAAAATCTATGCATGCCTGAATCTCCTTATGTTACCTTGTTCACACTCTAACAGCATGTTATATCTTAATAGCCACTTGCCTCCAATCACTCTGATCTAATGCACACACACACACAACTGGAGTAATACAATTTCATACTGTGCTCAGTTAAGACTGGGGGACTTAACCTTTTGGGGGTCCACAGGCCCTCTCCGAAACTCGTTCTCAGGGTCCCAAATTTTTCGGAAAACAAAATTATTTTTTCTTATGAAATGATAGAGAATCTTTTTTCCGATCACAACGACACCAAAATTATGACATTTGATCGAAAACTAACGGAATTATGCTTTCGCGAAGTTAGCGGTATCGATGACATTTACGCATCAGCGATTTTGCCCACTTTGAGCCCTATTTTCGGAAAATTCCAATGTTTCAGTCTACTAAAATTATAGCTATTTCGCTAGAATTCCATTTGTTCTATCAATTGAGTACAAGAAACAGCCAATTTACCAATTTCAAGTACCCAATAAGGTGGTCAGAAATTCGCAATTTGGCCAATTTCACACAAATTTCAAAAGATGCTAATTTCAAAATAGGGTCCAGAATAAATGAGACAGACATTCCTGGCACTCAAATAACATTTTATCTGTTCATTAGTCACGTCTCCAGGCCCCTTTTATATTACTTTTGCTTTCCATTTTGAATTTTTATTCTCACAAAAAATAAAATATTTACCGTTATGTATACAACTGCATCATTGTAAAAATGGTATAAATAATATCAGCACACTTGTGCAAGAATATTAGACTACCCAGTTGATGTGTATTGGACGCATGGCGTGATTTGTTTACTCTTGAACATCGGCAAAAATCGAACATTTTCGCTACTTTGCGCTCAGTTTCAAGGTACTTTTCATCGTGAAACCAGTCAAAATTATCTCTGTTTCTGTAATATATCATCCATTCTATCAAATGAGATTAAGAAAACGAGAATACAAGCATAAATACCATACGTAAATAGACTGCAAAGTCGCTGTTTTTAACCAAAAACACGGTCAGTTTTTTTTTCCTTATTATGCACTGTGTGGTGCAGGATTTTTTTTATACTGCGCACACTGACCGCACAGACCCATTCTCTCACATCTAGGCCTACCAGCCTGTTTCTGCTTGATTTGAGGGTGCTAGAATTTAGGCGTACTGGTACGACCAAAACCCTGGCGCGTAAGCCGTACTAGTACGGCCGAAACCCCGAAAGGGTTAAGTACTAATTGCAGTGATATATAACCCATCACCTAATAATAATAGATGACCAAGACAGCAATATAAGGACAACAACCAAGCAACAGTTGACAAAATAATCAGAAGCAGCCAGAAGGGCATTTAGGGCTAAAGAAAGGCTACTTATAATTAGAGATTTCAACAACAAAGAAATAGATTGGTAGAACTGAGATCCACGTGGGGGACAGGAAACGTGGAGGGCCAAGTTGATGGAGGTGATTAGAGAAAACTAAGTCAGCATGTTAGGGGCATGAAAAGTGAGTGAGACTGGACCTAGTGTTTACCACAGGTACATTCGACATAGGTGAAATTGAATATAAGAGCCTTCTTGGCACTAGTATTAATGCAATGGATTTGTCAGTTAAAAACAGAGTAGGGGAGTTAGTAGATGGGGAGCTGAGGTATTACTCTGACCTGCTTACACTACTATATGATCTCCCGACCTGCTACACTACTATATGATTCCCGACCTGCTACACTACTATATGATTCCTGACCTGCTGCACTACTATATGATTCCTGACCTGCTACACTACTATATGATTCCCGACCTAAGCACACTACTATACATTCCTGACCTGCTACACTACTATATGATTCCCGACCCGCTACACTACCATATGATTCTCACCTGCTACACTACCCATATGATTCCCTGACCTGCTACACTACTATATGATTCCCGACCAGCTACACTACTATATGATTTAATGACCTGCTACACTACTATATGATTCCCTCACCTGCTCTTACTATATGATTCCCTACCTGCTGCACTACTATATGATTCCTGACCTGCTACGCTACTATATGATTCCCGACCTGTCTACACTACTATATGATTCCCGACCCATACACTACTATATGATTCCCTGACCTGCTGCACTACTATATGATTTCCCGACCTCCTACACTATATGATTCCTGACTTCCTACACTACTATATGATCTCTGACCCTACACTACTATATGATTCCCGACCTGCTACACTACTCATGTGATTCCCGACCCGCTACACTACTATATGATTCCCGACCTGCTACACTACTATATGATTACCGACATGCTGCACTATTATATGATTCCCGACCTGGTACACTACTATATAATTCCTGACCTGCTACACTACTATATAATCTCCCGACTCATGATTCCCGACCTACACTACCCATATGATTCCCGACCTGCTACACTATTACTATATGATTCTGACCTGCTACACTACTATATGATTCCCTACCTGCTAAGTCTACTATATGATTCCCGACCTGCTACACTACTATATGATTCTCACCTGCTACACTACTATATGATTCCCGACCTGCTACACTACTATATGATTCCCGACCCACTACACTACTATATGATTCCCTGACCTGCTACACACTACTATATGATTCTCACCCGCTGCACTACTATAATTCCCTACCTGCTGCAATTACCATATGATTCCCGACCTGCTACACTACTATATGATTCCTGACCTGCTACACCACTATATGATTCCCGACCTGCTGCACTACTATAGATTCCCGACTCACACTAATATATGATTCCCAAGACCTGTTACACTACTATATGATTCCGACCCGGGTTACACTACTATATGATTTCCGACCTGCTACACTACTATATGATTCCCGACCTGCTACACTACTATATGATTCCCGACCTGCTACACTACTATATGATTCTGACCTGCTGCACTACTATATGATTCCCAGACCTGCTACACTACTATATGATTCCTGACCCGCTACACCACAAAGGGATTGAGCATTTTAAGCGGATGCTGTCATACTTGCCACACTACTGTATGATTCCTCGGACCTGCTGGCTACTCACTATAGATTCCTGACCAGCCGCCTCACCATATGAATTACGATCTGCCACACTACTGCATGATTCCCCACTATATGATTCCCTACTGCTGCACTCACTAGCAGGATTTCCGACCTGTTACACTCACTATAGATTCGACTCACACACTACTATATTCAGATCGTTACACCATTACTGCACTACTATGATTCCCCGACTCACACTACTATATGATTCCCGATTTCCAGTTCCCGACCTCACACTACCAGGACTTCGCACCCGCCACATTACTCAGTGATGATCCGTTGGTTCACTACCATTCTCCTGACTGCCACACTACTCATGACTTCAGATCAGATTCCCGACCCGCACACTGAGAATTTATCTGCCACTCACATGATTCCCGACCTGCTGCACCACATGACTGTGATCTGCCACACACAGTGATTCCCGACTACTCATAAGGATTTCGACTGCCACACCACCAGCATATCTTCTGCCTGCCACATTGAGCCAAAGATATTTGACTAAAACCACTACATGATTCCTGCCTACACATTACTTGCGATTCCCGACTCAGCATTACTCATATGATTCCGACCTGTTGTCTGGCTTCAGGATTCGACTCACCATTCCCCATTCTCCTGCTGCATTACTATACATTCCCCACTATTTGCATTATGATTCGTGACTGCTACACTACTATATGAGTTCTCTACTCCACATTATATATTCCCCAGATCTGCCACATCATTTGATTCTCACTTGTTACACCAATATGATTCTCGACTCGTTACACTACCATGACTCGACTACCGCACCACCAGATTACATGATTTTCAACCTGCCACACTACCATACGATTTTCGGCTTCCGTCATTATTTCATTCCCGACGCCGCCACATATGCCCGATTCGTTATTATTCACTAGTAGATCTCGACTGCCGCACTACTCAGCAGGACGCGACTCCGTCATTGTCACTCATATGATTCACGACCTGCCACTCACTGGGCTCCAGCCTGTGCACTACCATATGATCTCCACCCACACCAGGATCCTCGATCTGTGAGCCAAGTGACTCACCAAGTGAGATTCTCGACCCAGCCACACTCGCCATGATCCCCATCTGCTGAAAATTCGAATATGATGATTCCACCTTCTGACATCATCATAGATCTCTGTATTCGTGCCACACTACCATATGACTCAGCCACACTCAGATCCCGACTAAGTCACTGGTGATTTGACTGCTCACTATAGATTCCGACCTCACCCGCACTATGATATTCTCGACTGTTACACTACCATATGATTCAGACCCGTTACACCATGATTCGTTACACTACTATATGCTCCCGCCTCTGTTACACTACTATATGATCTAGTTACACTACTATTCCTGATTCCTGATCTGTTGGCTATCTACTATATGATTCCTGACTCCTCTCATTACTTCACAGATTCCTCTTTATTCTACACTACTGCACTATTATATGATCTCACCTGCCACACTCACATGACCTCGGCCTGCCACTACCACATAGCGATCTCGATCTCAGCCGCACACATATAGATCTTATCTGCCACACTACTGCGGTGATCTTCGATCTGCTGGCTGTCCACAGAGGCTCCCGACTGCCACTACTCATATGATTCCCTAGCCTGTTGACTACATGATTCTCGACTGCCACACAGAGATCTCGACTGTTATGATTCCCGACCTGCCACATTCGATTCCACCTTCCTACATCACCAGTGATTCCTTTATCTGCCCACCAGCAGCGATCTTCGACCTGCCACACCATCATAGCGATTCCCCCGATCTGCCGCACACATCTCGACTCGTTGGCTACCACCATATGATCTCGATCGTTGCCACATTGGTGATTCCCGATTCGCTGATCTCGATCTGGCCACATCACTATATGATCTTTTGATCTGCTAATATATGATTCTCTGTTCGTTATGATTCTCGACCTGCTACTGAGGAGGTCGACTCACATCACTATATGACTTGCACTGTTGGCATGGTGATTCTCGACCTGCCACACTGCTCATGATCTGATCACACATATGATCTTGACTGCCACACCACTCAGGATTTCCCGACCTGCTGCACACTCAGATTTTCACCCGTTACACTACTATACCCGACTGGTGTCTGTTCACTATATGATTTCCGGATCTGCCATATGATTTTCGACTGTTATTCTCACACTACTATATGATGCTCTCGATCGCGGTTACACCATTTATATTTTCGCCAGTTATTGACCCGTTACTAATCATTCAGATTCTCGATCTGCCACATATGATTTCAGCCTGCGCCGTACAGCCATAGATTCCCTTGAGCCTGCTGCACCACCAGCAGGATTCTATTCAGTACACTACTATGTGACTGATCTGCCACTACCAGCAGAGCTTCCGGACCTGCCACACCATTGCTGATTCCCGACCACCATACCTTCGATCTCCTACACTACCATATGATTCCGACAGGCCTGCCACACTACTCAGGTGATGCTTCACCCAGCACCACTATACGATGCCTGCCGTATTACTATGACCTTCTGACCCACAGGATTCGACTCCAAAGCCACTACTACAGATGACTCACTACCATATGATTTCTCGACTCGTTATTACTATGATTCATGATCAAACACATTATTGCAGGATTCTCGACATTATAGATTCTCGATCACACACATATACTCTCGACCTGTTACATTATAGATTCTTCACATAGGATACACTTACTATATGCTTACCTGTTGGCTTATATGATTCGACCCGTTACACTACCAGGTGATCTCGACCAGCCACAAATTACCATATGGCTCAGTGCCCGTTAATATATGATTCCCTACGCATTGGCTCAGATGATTCCGATCTGCCGATACTTTCACTCATGATTCACGATCTGCCACACTGCTCATATGATTCCGACTGCACTACCATGATTCCCCGATCTCCACTACATGATTCCGATTTCCATTAATTATAGATTCCCCGATCTCCCACACTATGGTTTCCGACCTGCCACGATACCTGTTGGCTATTATATGATTCCCCGATCTGCTGCACTACAGCAGATTCCCGACCTCGGTACACTACCGTAATTGATTCACACCAATATTTCGATCTGTTGTTACTCATAGATCTCGGCTACTATATGATTCCTGACTCGTTACACACTCATATGATTTTGACCTGCCACACTTACATGATTCTCACTTCGCTGGTTCACTATAGGATCTCGATCTGCCACACTATATGATTCCTCGTTCCGTGTCTGCTACACTACTATATGATACCTCTATCTGCCACACTACATGGAGATTTTCCCGACCTGCCACACACGGCGATTCCCTGCTTCCACGCACTACTACATGATCTCTCAGCCTGTGCCGCACTACTATAGATTCTCGACCTGTTGGTCACTATATACCAATAGTAGTTCCGACTCACAGGATTCCCGACCTGCTGACTCCAGCCGGCAGCTGACCCAGCCACACTGCTCAGCACTGATCTGCCACTACCAGGTGATCTCGACCTGCTACACCACCATATGAGTTTCACTGGGTACACTACTATAGATTCATGACCTTATCATTTGATTCCTTCACTACTATAGGATGATCTGTTACACTACTATATGATCTCTCGATCTGCTGCACTAATAGGTATCCTGACCTGCTGTCTGGCTGAGGGCACTCGTTGGCACACTACATGATTCCGGTCATGCCACACTTCCGACCTGCCGCACTACTATATGACTTTCCGACTGCTCAGGTGACTCTCGACCCGCCACATTTCACCTGACCTGCCATTACACATATGATTCGACTGTTCACTAAGGATCCTCATTCAGGATCCTATCTCACACTCAGCCATGATATTCCCGGACCTGCCGCACTCACAGATCTCGACCCGCTGGCTCACTATAGTGATCTCTATCTGCCACACTACTACATGATCCTCCACCAGTGATCTCGACTTGCCTGCCATTCACCAGGTGATTCTCGACCCGTTACACTACTACACTGGCTCAGACTACTATGATCTTCTATCTGCCACATGTTTCCGACTCGCTACACTACTCATATGATTCCCAACTCCGTCACACCCAGAGATTCCGGCCTGCGCCACATCGTATCTTGCTGATCGTCACACTACTTCATATGATCTTCTGTTTCCACACCACCTGATCTGCCACACTACCATTTGACTCTGATTCTGTATTACTACTCATATGATTCCCGACTACTATGGAGGATTCTCGGCCAGATCTCACCAGACTCTCGACCTGCCGTTCACTATATGATCTCTTGACCCACACTACCATATGATCTCTGTCTGCCACACTACATGACCCCGATCTGCCATATGATCCCATCTGCTCACACCAGCAGATTCTCGACTGCCACACCACCAGGATCTCGACTGTCACGTCTGCTTCATATGATCTCGCATCTGCTCGCATCTCGCCCTCACATCCCCTGTCTGTTGCACCACTGCATTACCATATGATTCCTATCTGCCACACTACCATGGTGACCTCGACTGTCAGCACACATATGATTCCCGACCCTCATATGATTCTCGACTCACTATATGACTATTATCTCTCGACCAGATATGATTCTGTGACTGTTACACAGACTCTCGATCATGCATCCTCAGCCTGCTGCACCACCAGGACCTCGACCTGTTACACTACACAGGACGCTGACCTGCCACACTACTCAGAGCCCCAGACCTGTTACACCACAGGATTGGTCGACTCCAGCTGATCACACTAGTATGATTCCCGATTCGCCTGCACTGATCTGCCAACCACCAGTAGACGCGACTCAAAAGACACCACTACATAGTGATCTCGGCCACAGAGATTCGATCTGCCACACACTCATGGAAGATTCACCCGCCACACACTGGCAGACTCCGATCTGCCACACCACCATATGATGCCCGACCCGCACACTACTATGACTCGATCGCCGCACCACTACAGCGATTCTCGACTGCCACAATCATCATCGACTCGCCACCACTCGGCGATCGATCCGCCATTGGTTCATATATGACGATCTGCCACACCACTATGAGATCTCGACACCACTGCCCGACCTGCCACTGTATGATTCCCAACTCTCCACATATGATTCCTCTGTTCCGCTGGACACTACTATATGATTCCTCACATGACCTGTTACTATTACTACCCAGATACTATATGATTCCCGACTGCTTGCCTACTCAGGTAGATTCCCGACCTGCCACAGAGGATTCAAGCCTCACACAGGTGATTCTCGAGGCTGTTGCCCACAGACCCGATCACAGGAGGGATCGCTGATCACACAGGTGATTTCATGATCTGCCAAGGCTCAGTGGTGATCTCTCGACCTGCCGCACACCATATATGACTCACTATGGGTGATCGCTGATCGATCTGCCATATCTGATGATTCTCGACCTGCACCACTCATATATCTTCGACCTGCTTACATTCACTCATGAGATCTCGGACCTGCTACATTCATTATACCCGACCTGCTACCACTATATGACTTGCCTTCCCACACTGCCTGCCTGACGCCATGAGTGATTCCCGATAAGTCTCACTAGTATGATTTTCGATTCACACTTCACTATATGATTCGACCTGCTCATATGATTCGATCTGCCGCCACACCACTAGCAGATTTCAAATGCCACAGTTAACCACAGATTCTGATACTCAGTTACACTACTACAGGATTTCATGACCTGCTACCTGGCCACAGGAGGATCATGACCCAAAGTTATCACCACAGGCGCCATGATCTGCCACATTACTATATGATCCCCTCACCTGCCTGTGATCAGCCAATTAGTATGACCTGACAAGTTGCACTGCTGAGGATTCACCATCAGTTGTCACATGAGGTTCCGGGACCTGCTACACTACTATAAAAATCGTCTCTAACATGAAGATCTGCAGACAAAAATTATTTAAATGCTCTATCCCATTCACTTATTGGGAACTTGTGTTGCACGCCATTATGACTTGTACACAGATTTACACATGTTATATGCGTTGATGGAATAATTATATTAGACTAGAAAACCCCCTTGGGGTGAAATAATTTTTCAATAAAGTTACGAGGATTTTGCACGCGTCTATTCATCCATTTCTATTATATGACCCAATTTTAATCTATATTCGTGTACTATATTACTACTTATTTCAGCTACCTGCATTAAACTGAAGAAGACACGTGGCAAAATGCTTTTACTATTAAATGTTCTAGTGAATACACGTCTTTACGTTCAGGCATACCTGTGTGAAGCTAAACATTGTGTTCAGTCTCACTGAAAATGAAATTAATCCGGTAGCCATATTGTCTTCAGATACACTTATCCAATCTATATGAGAGCATAACAAAGAATTTCTTTGACCTGGAACAGTGGCACTCACTGGATTATAAATTGGAGAGCTAAAATACTCATATTCTTCTGAAATTTATATACTCCACAAATTCTAGTTCAGCAAAATAAAAGGTTTGGCAAACAGAATAAAACCAGTTTCACTCATATTCTCTCAACCTAATTTTAACGTTTGCATTGTACATCCTTTTATTTATAAACCAAAGCTATCCAGTATAAAATATAAATATTTTTTTAGCACACCAAGGTAGGGTGACCCATCATTCATTTAGTAACGGTGAATGTATTTGTTTTTTTTTTGGCCAGGGTCAATTCGGTAGAAAAGATTTATTTCTAGGTAATCTATTGTGGATAACTATCTAATTTCATAATATGGTGACACTGTTTATCTATCGTTTATACAATGCGTCTATTTGTACATCACGCTCACGGCATCCCATGTTATACATGCCATAAAAACTTTGAATTTCATCCTTGGTAAAAAAAAAAATACCTCACACTGTATTCTTCATCTTAATGAATATTTTCAGGTGCATTAAACTGTCTTTGAAAACGTAGACCAGAAATTATCTGTGGTGGTTTACTGTGCAATTTAGCTTATTTGTCCTCTAGCTATTTTCTTCTCTAGACTTAAGAACTTTCGTTTCAAAGTATTGTTTTTAAAGTATCAGAGGAACACCCAAGAAACACATCCAAAGTATAACAGTTCGTTGCATTGTTATAAAATGGCTGGAAGACGGGTTATCATATATTGCTGGTCCGAAGTTTACCGGTTACATGCTCACAACAGCAGACGTGAGGTGAGTACCACATATATTGGCACAAGCTACAATTCACTAACGTCTCTTAATGTCCTAGCATGTTGTTAATGTTTTGTGAATATTTCTATTTTGAAAGCAATCAGAACAGACCAGCTGTATCAACATTATACCTGAGCATAGTATGAGGAAGCTGGCGACAGCATTTTCTTTGCTTGGTACTTTAATTTTGTCTAATACAATAGCGTCCTCGGTCTTAACACTGCTTTGGTTTTAAGTAGTATGAAGAAACTTGACTATCATATTCTTTGATGTGAGATTTATCTGATTTATTGACGTTCAATAAACGAGCGGAAGGCATCCGTCAATTGACCAGAACCCAGGTAACGAATCACAAGACCTGATGAATCTCGTCCTCAAGGAAATGTTGTCTACAATAGGGGCTAATTTTCGTATTGTGTTTTCTCTGCAATACCTGAGTAGCATTATAATGTGCCACTCAGGGTCGAGGGGCTGCAGAGGGGAGCGCCCAAGCATCGAACACAGAGTCGGAATTATCAGAGAGGATAATAGAGGTAGATTAGTGTTTGTCAGAGGTATGAGATAATTTCTTTGAACTCGTGTCAGATTTTATGGTGATTCGTTACCTGGAGTTTCTGGTCAATTGACGGATGCCTTCCGCTCGTTTATTGGTCTTGTCAATAAATCAGATAAATCTCACATCAAAGAATATGATAGTCAAGTTTCTTCATACTACTTAAAACCAAAGCAGTGTTAAGACCGAGGACGCTATTGTATTAGACAAAATTAAAGTACCAAGCAAGAAAATGCTGTCGCCAGCTTCCTCATACTATGCTCAGGTATAATGTTGATACAGCTGGTCTGTTCTGGTGTTTACTTTCAAAATAGAAATATTCACAAACATTAACAACATGCTAGGACATTAAGAGAGACGTTAGTGAATTGTAGCTTGTGCCAATATATGTGGTACTCACCTCACGTCTGCTGTTGTGAGCATAACCAGTAAACTTCGAGACCTTAAATATATGATAACCCGTCTTCCAGCCATTTATAACAATGCAACGAACTGTTATACTTTAGATGTGTTTCTTGGGTGTTCCTCTGATACTTTAAAAACAATACTTTGAAAACGAAAGTTCTTAAGTCTAGAGAAAGAAAATAACTAGAGGACAAATAAGCTAAATTGCAAGTAAACCACTAGAATAATTTCTGGTCTACGTTTTCAAGACTTGATTTAAATGCACCTGAAAATATTCATTAAGATGAGAAGATACGAGTGTGAGGTATTTTTTTTTTTTACCAAGGATGAAATTCAAAGTTTTTATGGCATGTATAACATGTGGATGCCGTGAGCGTGATGTACAAATAGACGCATTGTATAAACGATAGATAAACAGTGTCACCATATTATGAAATTAAGATAGTTATCCACAATGATTTACCTAGAAATAAATCTTTTCTACCGAAGAGAATTGACCCTCAAAAAAAACAAATACATTCACCGTTACTAAATGAATGATGGGTCACCCTACCTTGGTGTGCTAAAAATATTTATATTTTAATACTGGATAGCTTTGGTTTATAAATAAAGGATGTACAATGCAAACGTTAAAATTAGGTTAGAGAGAAATATGAGTGAAACTGGTTTTATTCTGTTTGCCAAACCTTTTTATTTTGCTGAACTAGGAATTTTGTGGAGTATATAAATTTCCAGAAGAATATGAGTATTTTAGCTCTCCAGATTTATAATCCAGTGAGTGCCACTGTTTTCAGGTCAAAGAAATTCTTTGTTATGCTCTCATATAGATTGGATAAATTAATATCTGAGAAGACAATATGGCTACCGGATTAATTTCATTTATTTTCAGTGAGACTGAACACAATGTTTAGCTTCACACAGGTATGCCTGAACGTAAAGACGTGTATTCACTAGAACATTTAATAGTAAAAGCATTTTGCCACGTGTCTTCTTCAGTTTAATGCAGAGTAGCTGAAATAAGTAGTAATATAGTACAATGAATATAGATTAAAATTGGGTCATATAATAGAAATGGATGAATAAGACGCGTGCAAAATCCTCGTAACTTATTGAAAAATTATTTCACCCCAAGGGGAGTTTCTAGTCTAATATAATTATTCCATCAACGCATATAACATGTGTAATCTGTGTACAAGTCATAATGGCGTGCAACACAAGTTCCCAATAAGTGAATGGGATAGAGCATTTAAATAATTTTTTGTCTGCAGATCTTCATGTTAAAGACGATTTTTATAGTAGTGTAGCAGGTCAGAATCATATAGTAGTGTAGCTGGTCGTGAATCATATAGTATGTAGCTTGTCGGGAATCATATAGTAGTGTAGCTGGTCGGGAATCATATAGTGGTGTAGCAGGTCGGGAATCATATAGTAGTGTAGCAGGTCGAATCATATAGGTGTAGCAGGTCGGGAATCATATAGTAGTGTAGCAGGTCGGGAATCATATAGTAGTGTAGCAGGTCGGGAATCATATAGTAGTGTAGCAGGTCGGGAATCATATAGTGGTGTAGCAGGTCGGGAATCATATAGTAGTGTAGCAGGTCGGGAATCATATAGTGGTGTAGCAGGTCGGGAATCATATAGTAGTGTAGCAGGTCGGGAATCATATAGTAGTGTAGCAGGTCGGGAATCATATAGTAGTGTAGGAGGCCGGGAATCATATGAGTGTAGCAGGTCGGGAATCATATAATAGTGTAGCAGGTCGGGAATCATATAGTGTAGCAGGTCGGGAATCATATAGTAGTGTAGCAGGTCGGGAATCATAGTAGTGTAGCAGGTCGGGAATCATATAGTAGTGTAGCAGGTCGGGAATCATATAGTAGTGTCAGCAGGTCGGGAATCATATAGTGGTAGCAGGTCAGGAATCATATAGTAGTGTACAGTCGGGAATCATATAGTAGTGTAGCAGGTCGGGAATCATATAGTAGTGTAGCAGGTCGGGAATCATATAGTAGTGTAGCAGGTCGGGAATCATATAGTAGTGAGCAGGTAGGGAATCATATAGTAGTGGCAGGTCGGGAATCATATAGTAGTGTAGCAGGTCGGGAATCATATAGTAGTGTAGCAGGTCGGGAATCATATAGTAGTGAGCAGGTCGGGAATCATATAGTAGTGCAGCAGGTCGGGAATCATATAGTAGTGAGCGGAATTTGTAGTGAGTCGGGAATCATATAGTAGTGCAGCAGGTCGGGAATCATATAGTAGTGTAGCAGGTCGGAATCATATAGTAGTGTAGCAGGTCGGGAATCATATAGTAGTGTAGCAGGTCGGGAATCATATAGTAGTGTAGCAGGTCGGGAATCATATAGTAGTGTAGCAGGTCGGGAATCATATAGTAGTGTAGCAGGTCGGAATCATATAGGTAGGGTCGGAATAATAGTAGTGAGCAGGTGGAATCATATAGTATTAGCAGGTGGAATCATATAGTGTAGAGTCGGAATCATGTAGTGAGCAGGTCGGAATCATATATGTTGGGTGGAATCTATAGAGTAAGTCGGGAATCATAGTGACGGTGGAATCATATATATAGCAGGTGGAATCATATAGTAGTGGCAGTGGAATCATATAGTAGTGCAGCGAATCATATAGTAGAGCAGGTGAATCAAGTAGTGAGTAGAATCATATAGTAGTGAGCAGGTCGGAACTATAGTAGTGAGGGGAATCATATAGTAGTGTAGGTGGAACATATGTAGTGTAGGGTGGAATATATAGTAGTGCCAGGTGGGAATCATATGTATTAAGGTGAATCATAGTATGTAGCAGGTCGAATCATATAGTAGTGTAGCAGGTCGAATCTATGGGGAGAATCATATAGTATGTAGCAGGTCGAATCATATATATGCAGGTGGGAATCATATAGTAGTAGCAGGTCGAATCATATAGTAGTGAGCAGGTGGGAATCATATAGTAGGTAGCAGGTCGGAATCATATAGTAGTGAGCAGGTGGGAATCATAGAGTGACAGGTCGAATATATAGTAGTGACAGGTCGGAATCATATAGTAGTGAGCAGGTCGGGAATCATATAGTAGTGTACAGGTGAATCATATAGTAGTGTAGGGTCGGGAATCAATAGTAGTGAGCAGGTGGAATCATATAGAGTGAGCAGGTCGGGAATCATATAGTGTGAGCAGGTGAATCATATAGTGAGCAGGTGAATCATATAGTAGTGTAGCAGGTCGGGAATCATATAGTGTGCGGTGGGAATCATATAGTAGTGAGCAGGTCGGGAATCATAGTAGGAGAGGTCGGGAATCATATAGTAGTGAGAGGTCGATATTAGGGAGCAGGTCGGGAATCATATATAGTGAGCAGGTCGGGAATCATATAGTAGTGTAGCAGGTCGGGAATCATATAGTAGTGTAGCAGGTGGGAATCATATAGTAGTGAGCAGGTCGGGAATCATATAGTAGTGAGCAGGTCGGGAATCATATAGTAGTGTAGCAGGTCGGGAATCATATAGTAGTGTACAGGTCGGGAATCAATAGTAGTGTAGCAGGTGGAATCATATAGTAGTGTAGCAGGTCGGAATCATATAGTAGTGTAGCAGGTGGAATCATATAGTAGTGTAGCAGGTCGGGAATCATATAGTAGTGTAGCAGGTCGGGAATCATATAGTAGTGTAGCGGTCGGGAATCATATAGTAGTGACAGGTCGGGAATCATATAGTAGTGCAGCAGGTCGGGAATCATATAGTAGTGTAGCAGGTCGGGAATCATATAGTAGTGTAGCAGGTCGAATCAATAGTAGTGAGCAGGTGGGAATCATATAGTAGTGTAGAGGTGGGAATCATATAGTAGTGAGAGTCGGGAATCATATAGTAGTGTAGAGGTCGGGAATCATATAGTAGTGAGCAGGTCGGGAATCATATAGTAGTGTAGCAGGTCGGGAATCATATAGTAGTGTAGCAGGTCGGAATCATATAGTAGTGTAGCAGGTCGGAATCATATAGTAGTGAGCAGGTAGGAATCATATAGTAGTGAGCAGTAGGAATCATATGAGTGTAGCAGGTCGAATCATATAGTAGTGTAGCAGGTCGGGAATCATATAGTAGTGTAGCAGGTCGGAATCATAGGTCAGGTGGGAATCATATAGTAGTGTAGCAGGTAGGAATCATATAGTAGTGTAGCAGGTCGGGAATCATATAGTAGTGTAGCAGTCGGGAATCATATAGTAGTGAACAGGTCGGGAATCATATAGTAGTGTAGCAGGTCGGGAATCATATAGTAGTGAGCAGGTCGGGAATCATATAGTAGTGTAGCAGGTCGGGAATCATATAGTAGTGAGCAGGTCGGGAATCATATAGTAGTGTAGAGGTCGGAATCATATAGTAGTGTAGCAGGTCGGGAATCATATAGTAGTGTAGCAGGTCGGGAATCATATAGTAGTGTAGGAGGTCGGGAATCATATAGTAGTGCAGCAGGTCGGGAATCATATAGTAGTGTAGCAGGTCGGGAATCATATAGTAGTGCAGCAGGTCGGGAATCATATAGTAGTGCAGCAGGTCGGGAATCATATAGTAGTGCAGCAGGTCGGGAATCGTATACTCCGGCACTTGCTGCTGACCTACTGTACCGCAAAACATGATTGGAAGCTTTCTTAAAATTGCATTAATACAGAAAGAGCACTTCTACAGACCAATTAAGAAATTCCCACGACTGATGCTGCTGTTCAAAGAGGCAATGCAATTATTGGCCCTAAGCTGAAAGAAGAACATACATTTCGTGATCTCTTAAATAAACTGACCCGAGGAAAACAAGTCCTCGAAAATAAGGAAAAACAAGTCCTTGACTTGTTTGATGAAATAGTATAAGGAAACAGAATATGGAACCTGTATACGGAAATAGCAAGAGGAAACTGGACAAGTATCTTCAACAGGTGGCAGATCAACCAGACTGTGATGGATATGTTGGGAAGCGGGCCACCAGCAGCAAGAGCCTGGTTGACCAGGCAAACACCAGACGAGCCTTGCCCATGGCCGGGCTCCGGGACTAGAAAGACTCTAGGAACTCATCAAAGGTATATCAAAGGTACATATACTTTTAGCTCTCTTGATTAAACCGATCATTCCTTAAGTGGAAGTGACCTGACTACCTGGAGTTTACCTGGGGAGAGTGAAATCCAGGTGGTCGGCTAGATAAATATATGAGTGGGTGCGGGTGGGTGTGAGTTAGTCCTGACTAACTTGTGTCACTAGGTCAGATGCCGTGCTCCTTCCTTAAGTGAATATAACCTGACCTGGCTGGGTCGGGGCATTAGCTTAAGCCGGTTGGAGACTTGGACTTGCCTCGCATGGGCCATTAGACCTGCTGCAGTGTTCCTTCTTTCTTATGTTCTTATGTGTTAATGGAGAGAAGCTACGTTGCATTGTAAAATTTAAGATATACAAATAACTCACAAATAGGAGAATGAAACTTATGACGCCGTTTCGGTCTGACTTGGTTACACCAATGGTCCAAGTCGGACCGAAACGTCGTATACGTTTCAGTCTTATATATACGGGTTATTTGTGTATTGTCCCAGTTACCGTATTTTGCCTCTTTATTATTCAAGATTTAACAAATATTAGAAATAGCAGGTGCTACAAGGTAATGCCTTCAGGCACTACTCTGCGCTGCTGAAGTTACCTTATCGAAGCTAGTGGCAGGCGTCGAATTCTTTCCTTCTTCAATCTGTGATTTACGTTTATATACCCATCTCTTCATACATTTGCTTCCAAATATCTATATATATTAACTTTCTGCATGCATTTACTCTTTCTAACTCCTGCCAGTTTTTCTAAATCTTATAATACAGAGGAAAAGGAAATTAAACAAATAACTAAAATTATAAATCGCTTTAATTTTTTTTTTAAATTTAAAATTGAAACCTTGTGTACTGTGTTAATAATTATTAACACGGTAAACTGGTTATGCTTACCTTCCTAGATCATTAAATCTTTTGCGAGATCTCGCCAAAATTATTAACAATGAACAGTTTTAGGACACAATTAATAGCGGAGTTAAAACCATCTTCCAACTGTCTTATCTCTCGGTGTGTTGTTTTTCATGCAGGGTTGGGGTTCCTTTTAGGTCTCTCGGTGATGTGTGTCTTCTTCATCGGTGATTGGGGTCATCGGGTTTTGTTGGTGGGTCGGTCTTCTCAGAGAGAATTGGGGTCATCGTGATTACTTTGGGATGTTGTGGATTAGGGTGGAGGTAGAGCTGCAAAGCTGATGGGAAAAAAGAGGCGAGGGGTTGATGAGGGCTGGGGAGTAGCCTTGGGCTGGGTAGTGATCAGCTGGAATGTAGTGATAAATCATGGTGAAGGAGGGCTGGAAGTGAAGATAAGGTCACAGTTAAGGTGGTGGGTGTTGATAACAGTTTGGTTCAGTGGACTAGAGCGTCATGCGTTTTCGATCACATGAGGCGGGCCAAAGCATCATGGGTTTCAACCCCTGGTTAGTGCAGTGTATTATTGATATATATATATATATATATATATATATATATATATATATATATAATATATATATTTAATTTATTTAATTAAAATTTATAATTTTGTACCATAGAGAAACTTTGAAAACCTACCTAACCTTATTACAACAAGCGCAATTTTATTAGCCTAACCCAACTAAATATATTTTAGATACGTTAACATTAATTTAATAATAAAGAAACACAATGAAATATATTTTTTTCGTTATATATATCCTACAAGAATCACGCATCCATCAGAGCTAGGTTATTTTACCGTGATCCGAGGACATACGGTGGTGTGGGTGCCTCTGATCTAATTTAATTCTATTTCCCGTTTGGTGTGCAGCGTATATAGTTTTGTCGTCGATCATAGGTAAAACTGGTCAATTAGCAAGAACTCATCTAAAATTAAGTCCTTTTAAAATTTTCTTATACGTTTAAAGATATATTTTTTTAATTTATGTTAATGTAAGAATTTATAATTTTGTACCAAGAGAAACTTTGAAAACCTACCTAACCTTATTACAACAAGCGCAATTTAATTTAGCCTAACCCAACTAAATATATTTTAGATACGTTAACATTAATTTAATAATAAACAAACACAATGAAATATATTTTTTCGTTATGGTCAGAATGATTTTGGCGAAATTATTGCATACACAAATTTTCACTTGTCTTATATGGCAAGGTGAGCGTTGCTATTTAAGCCAAAATCGCAAGTTTTACCTAATCGGTAAGTAATCGGCAGTATGGATGCATCCCCCATGCATCCATACTGTCCTTCACCCGTTACCCCACAGCTGGCGCCCACCCACCCCCACGATGTCAGTAATGTCACAAGAAGTGCCGGGTTCCCAGGAATCTCCACGGCAGAGCCAACGCCCTGGAATCTGTCCAAAAGGCATCAGCCAGGTGCGCCACAGGGAATGTGCACTCAATCCCACAACTGGCAACATTCGTGCACACAATGGATGTCTAGGCTCCAGGAGGGCTCCAAATGGGAACAACCAACAGCCCCTCCCAGCAGACAGAGCTGACAGCTACCCTAACTTCACCTCTACAGAGGACCTAAAATCTGCAATCAAATTAACATGCACCAGGACGACCACACATCCCCAAAGCAGCTCGCCCTCAAGCTGCTAGCAAATTCGCTGGCCTCTTGAAGAAAGTCAACGATGCTCCTGCAAACAACGGAGCCTGGCACAACCTACTGCTATTTGGCAATGCCTGTCTGGCTGTCCCATCAAGGAGGGACAAATCACTTGCAACATCTGTTATTAGGCAATAAATGCATTCCCCAGAGCTGACAACCTCGTCCGGGCAAATGCCAACAACAGGACACCTGACGCCTCAAAAATCAGAGCCCAAATTAGCTTATAACCAGTGAGGATACCATCGCCCCTAAGGACGTCATTACAGCACAAGAACTGAAGGAAAAACATCCACCCAGGGCTCCCAGTACCAACACTGACCTTCCTGACATTGCAGCAGGTGAAGAACATTTAACCTTACATAACACTGATGTGTATAAAGCTGCTATGTCATTTCAACAGGGCTCAGCAGGAGATTTCACCGGTTTAAGGCCACAACACTTGAAACAAATGCTCAATCCATCACTTGGTGAGGTATCAGAGAGGTTGTTGTCTGAACTCACCAAATTTTCCAATGTGTGCCTGGCTGGCAGTGTTCCAGAGGCTATTAGACCCCATTTCTTTGGTGCCTCACTATGTGCCCTCCGGAAAAAGGATGGAGGAATCATTCCCATTGTAGTGGGCAACACCCTTCGGCGCCTAGTCGGCTGCCTCAATGTTGAAACCAACTCAGCTCGATTTTGGTGTTCAACAAGGCTGTGAAGCAGCTGCCCATGCAGCACGAGTATACATTAACAACATGTTCGATGAAAAATCCTTGATCAAATTGGATTTTGCCAACGCTTTCAACTTAGCCTGAAGGAATGCTGCTCTCCAAGCAGTTTCTAGACACTTCCCTTCCCTCTATCCCTTCATAGAATCGTGTTATAGTGTGACTTCTAAACTATTGTTTGGGGACCATGAAATTGACTGGTGTGAGGGTGTGCAACAGGAGGACCCTCTCGCCCCCTTTCTATTCTGTCTGGTCATCAAATAAGTCACAGAAGCGTTCTTCAGTGAGCTCAACATCTGGTTCTTTTATGATGGTACCCTACCTGGCACTACAGAATCTATCCTAGAGGACATCAGAAAAATTAAATACATGGGAGAGAGCCTGGGCCTATCTTTAAACCCCACCAAATGTGAAATAGTTTCTACCAATTGACAGATGATCCAGAATATTAGGGCTGTTTTACAAGGAGCACGAGCCATTGATCCAGCCAACAGCACTCTCCTTGGTGCTCCTCTTGGGTCCAATGCCATCGATCTGATACTGGAAAAAAAATCTGAGACCTCAGGACCATGGAAGGCAGGATGAAAGACATTGATACACATAATGCCTTCTACCTACTCACCAGGTGCCTGTCAATCCCAAAACTTACCTAGTTCCTGAGATGCTCCCCAACCTTCAGCAGTCCGAAACTCGAGGAATATGACTCTCTCCTTAAGACCATGCTAGAGAGTGTATTGAATCTTTCCCTCGAAGATTGACAGTGGTTGCAAACCTCACTTCCAGTCAGGCTTGGGGGGGCTGGGAGTACGCAAATCCTCACAGATTGCCCTACCAGCTTTCCTATCCTCTTCCATAGCATCAAACAAGTTAACAAGACAAATTCTTCCGGACAACCTCAGTGACTCAGCAGGAATACAGGACCCTAGCTACCCCAGTGCCATCACTGAATGGGAGACTTGCTGCTTCAGCACCAAAACCTAGTGCAACACTGGCCTACAAACAGTCAAGTTGAGATGGCCCCATCGCTGAAAAGGTGCTTGCCAACATGCTTAGGGCTGCAACATGTGCACCCAAGCTTTGAGTGCACATGACTTTGGGGACTTCCTCCAAACAGTTCCCATTTCGACAAAGGGAACACGCCTCGACCCTAAGACCCTCCGTATTGCAGTTGCTCTTCGCCTTGCTGCCACAATTCACACGGAATATACGTGTATTTGTGGCGATGTGGAAGCTGACCAATATGGTCTACATGGTCTTAACTGTTCCAAAACCAAGGGCTGGCATGCAACGACATCATAAAGAGTCAACGACATCGTAAAGAGAACCCTTGCTACAGCTAGATGCCCAGCTGAGAGCCCCGATCACTAGCAGCCAACAATACCTACAACCCAGCAAACCACCCCGATGGGATCACCATCTATCCTTGGAAGAATGGCAAGCTCTTAGCGTGGGACTATACCTGTGTGTCGACTATGGCTGACACCTACATCCATCACAGTGTCGAGCGACAGGGAGGAGCTGCTGATCACAGGGAGGAGTACAAGATCGGCAAGTACAGGGACATAAGCCAACAGTATCAATTTGTCCCAGTGGGTTCAGAGACCTTGGGATCATGGGAAATAATGCCACACGTTTCCTTAAAGAACTGGGTTTCAGACTCATCGACACCAACAGGGATCCAAGGGCAGCCACTTTTATGTTCCAGCGCCTCAGCGTGGCCATCCAGAGGGAAAATGCATGCTGCATACTGGGCTCGCGTCCGGCTTCGGAGGAACTGGTGGAGATTCATAACCTTTGATATATTGTACCAATGTATTCATGTTTGTGTTTTCTGTCAATGTATTCTGTCTATTAATAAAGGTAATAATTCTCATGGCTACTTCCTTTTCTTTATGTGTGCACTGAGACAGAGGAGGCAGAGCTTATGAAATATGGCAATACCTTTCTTGGATCGAGCGGCAACCAAAATGCTTATATATATTATTATTATTATTATTATTATTATTATTTAATTACTTCGTTCATGGCAAGAGCACAAACTCGTAAGGGTTATGCAGAGCGTAGAGGAATGGAAGGTGCTTAAATTCGATCAAAGAAAATGGAGTGTAGCTGCTGTTCTTTGCCAAAAATATTTATTGCTGGTGCGGCAACAGCAGCAGCAGGTTCTTCTGAATAAATATTTCTTTATAAAAGAAAACTAAAACAGTTTTATTTTAGTAATAAGTTTAACTATTTTCTAAGGGCTTTCAGCATCTCTTATCGAGTGCAGCTTTTTAAAGAATTATCTCAAAATCTTTTGTAAAACGACCATAAATATGTAAATAAAGATGCAAGTACGCTGAACAAACCTTCACTTGGAAAACATTTGGCACTTTTCTCTGGTGTAATAACCGAAAAAAGAAAACTTTTGCAAAAGCTCTGCTCTGTCCAAACAATGACTAGTTGTGCATACCTGGGGTTTTCTCAACACTTGTTAGCACTATAACCTCCAGTCAAATTATACTTACGAAAAACTTGTCAATATTACTGACAAATTATATTTTAAAATATTTTATCATCTAGTCATGACGGTTATTGAAAGAACAATTTTCTATGCTGGTGTTTATGTAGTCTGAGCTCCGCTTTCAGGACCTCGTAAATTGATCACAAACATCTCCAGTGTGAAAGAGAGTTTACGTCCAGCTTCTGGGACTCTTGCTTCAAGTTGCTCTAATGTTCTGCTTGAATCGTAAATGTTCAAAAGAAATGTCGTAAATAGAAGGTTAAGCACCACTTGCATTATACTCTAGTTCTCATTTACCGATTATGGAAAGTGTGGTAGTATTACCGTCACTGGAGAGTGTGACAGTATTACCGTCACTGGAGAGTGTGACAGTATTACCGTCACTGGAGAGTGTGACAGTATTACCGTCACTGGAGAGTGTGACAGTATTACCGTCACTGGAGAGTGTGACAGTATTACCGTCACTGGAGAGTGTGACAGTATTACCGTCACTGGAGAGTGTGCCAGTATTACCGTCACTGGAGAGTGTGACAGTATTACCGTCACTGGAGAGTGTGCCAGTATTACCGTCACTAGAAAGTGTGACAGTATTACCGTCACTGGAGAGTGTGACAGTATTACCGTCATTGGACAGTGTGACAGTATTACCGTCACTGGAGAGTGTGACAGTATTACCGTCATTGGACAGTGTGACAGTATTACCGTCACTGGAGAGTGTGGTAGTATTATCGTCACTGGAGAGTGTGACAGTATTACCGTCACTGGAGAGTGTGACAGTATTACCGTCATTGGACAGTGTGACAGTATTACCATCACTGGAGAGTGTGACAGTATTACCGTCACTGGAGAGTGTGACAGTATTACCGTCATTGGACAGTGTGACAGTATTACCATCACTGGAGAGTGTGACAGTATTACCGTCACTGGAGAGTGTGACAGTATTACCGTCATTGGACAGTGTGACAGTATTACCATCACTGGAGAGTGTGACAGTATTACCGTTACTGGACAGTGTGTGTGGCCTGAGAAGAGTACAATACAATTTACTGGATGTCTGTCACATGCTCACATAAGTGTACCCTCCCCACCAGTGAACAAACAATTAAGAGTATAACAGTCGGGGCTCCACTTCTATGCTAATTGATAGAAATATATATAACTTATTTGAATAAATATTAAATAAATTTAAACTGACCTATGCTATACACAGAAGAATTTAGCTAAAAATAATTATGCCAATTTAAGTTAGGGTAGGTTTCTAAGTTAGGTTTGGATCAAAAATATTTTTTATACATCATTATCAATGAAGAAAATATATCAACGAACTTGTAAAAAAAATGATGAAAGTCCAATTCTTAAGCAAGCTCGGTTTACTATGAGCGAAATTAAATATCTCACCATCCACGAAATAAACATTACGTTTAAAACTAAAGGCCCATCCGTGTCAGTAGGCAGAAGACGACAAATGGTGAATCAAAGACACACAGACAGAATAATACATTTTTTTTTTTTTTTTTTTAGAATTACGTCTACCTCTTTGTGGAACTTTGTCAAGGATATTCGTACTTCATAAATTTTCACCCCGACCGTAACGTCATTAGTTAAAGGGATTACTATGGCACTGTACCTCTGATACCTCACTCCACACAACGCCGCCGCTGTCACCTACTCGCAACACCATCACCCACTCACACCACCAACCACTCAGACCACCAATCACTCACACCACCAATCACTCACACCACCAACCACTCACACCACCAACCACTCACACCACCAACCACTCACACCACCATCCATTCACACACCAACCACTCACAACACCAACCACTCACACCACCAACCACTCACACCACCAACCACTCACATCACAACAACTCACACCACTAACGACTCACACCACAATAACTCAAACCACCAACATTTCTTAAACCATTACCACTCACACCACCAGCACCGCTAACAGGACCACCCTCTCAAATCACCACATAAACAACCAACACCACTCCTACCACTATCCATACCACCAACACCATCCCTCACACCACTACCCACACCCCCACCATCTCTCACACCAAAATGAAGCAGTATATAAAGAAAGGAAGGGAGAGGATTAAGAGCTATTGAAAAGAGGGAGAATACGATTAGTTATTGAAGCCTCACTTTCTCTCTGCCTCACATTTTACCAACAAATTATTCTTAAGTAAACAGGATTATTATCCTCCAGTGAAGACATAACTCGCCTTTCAGAATCGATTAACAAAGTACATTATCACATTACATTAACCCTTTACATTAACATCTTACACTACCAAGTATTAACACTTCAACATATTATGTTAGTACATTCAACATTTTCCATTAGCAAGCACAAATACATCAACATGTTCCGTTAACAACTTTTAATACAGTAATACATTACGTTAGTAAGTACTAACGTATTAACACATTACATTAACATAATACGATACTAAATATTAAAGCAATTTTGGGTCACCCTATCTTGGTGGGAAACGGCCGATGCGTTAAAAATTACAATTTTTAAAACATTCCAAAAGCAAGCATTAACACAATACAATAACACATTATGGATTCTACCACCTGACGATAGTAAATATCATCCTGTGATATTTGTGGCTTACCGAGACATAACAAGCAGTGGGACAACTGAAGGATGCTTGATTGGATGGGAGTCATCTTAACGTTATCAGGGATATCTAAATATGAAACTCCAATTTAAAAGTCATATTTTTTATGGTATACACTACAATACTGAGAAAACTAATACATATTTGCAACAATTGGGTAGCTTCATTTCAGTTAGTTGTTTTGACAATCGGTCCTTCTGCTTTGTAAGGTGGTCAGTCAGGTCACATGCGAGAGGCCAGCTAGAAGAGGAAGGTTAAACTAAACAGTTGTTCAGCAAAGAAGTATATTACGTGGCAACACCAACTGTCAAATTGATCAGGGTTCGATGCACTTCACCTATGGCCTACGGGTGAGCAATATGAAAATAGACATCAAACTTTATTAAAATATAGAAAAAAATTGTAATAATAATTACAGTTCTGTAGATGAATGAGAATAATTTTTTATAAAAAGATTCCAGAAGCAAATTTACTTAATGTGCAATTTAAGAAGGCAAACTGTGTCAGTACCTGCCAGTCAGGAAATTTACAAAAAATGTTGGTGTGTTCAGTGAGGAACTGGGTGCAGTGTTTCAAGGCTGATGGCGGTGTCGAGTTACCGTCTGACAAACCTCGGCCTGGCCCCTCGAAGAAGACATCTGTTCGTACCTTAACAGTGTTAAAGAAGCAGTTAGAGAGCACACCTAATGTAACAACTGTTAACAGATGTGTCTCAGAACTGCGCTACAGTAGTCACCACCAATCCTCTCCAAGCCACAGAAGAAACGTAGGCTGGATTATGCAAAGAAATATCTTGACTGGACTCCTCAACAGTGGTCTGAAGTACTTTGTAGTGATGAAGCAACCTTCACCGTCACCTGTAACCGTGGGGGACATGTGTACCGGCCCAGAGGTAGTGACCCGCTAGACCCACACTACACCTGTGGGACCACCAAAAACCCAGACTCGCTCATGGTTTGGTGGTGTTTCAGTGCTCAGAGTGTTGGTGAAATCATTGTGCTTCCCTAAAACTAGTCTATGAAGCAGTATAATTAACTGGAGTTATTGGGTGACAATTTACCTGAGGCGTTTGACAAGTGTGTAGCTACGGTTTTTATGCAGGACGGTGCACCGTGTCATAACGCAAAATCTGTAGTTCAGTGGCTTAACTGTGAAGTGAGGTTCTGTAATGACTGGTCAGGCAATTCCCCAGACCTAAACCCTATTGAGAACCTCTGGTCAATAGTGAAACGAAGTTTACTGGGCGAGGATATCAGTTCCATCCCGCGGCTGGAGGCTGTTCTACATGAGGCATGTAGAGCAGTGGTGTGGGGAGGGGTGGCATAATGCCGTGACTATCACTGTATATATATATATATATATATATATATATATATATATATATATATATATATATATATATATATATATATATTTTCATAGTGGTTTTCTTGCATATATATATATATATATATATGTCGTGCCGATTAGGTAAAACTTGCGATTTTGGCTTAAATAGCAACGCTCACCTTGCCATATAAGACAAGTGAAAATTTGTGTATACAATAATTTCGCCAAAATCATTCTGAACATAACGAAAAAAATATATTTCATTGAGTTTGTTTATTATTAAATTATTGTAAACGTATCTAAAATATATTTAGTTGGGTTAGGCTAAATTAAATTGCGCTTGTTGTAATAAGGTTAGGTAGGTTTTCGAAGTTTCTCTTGGTACAAAATTATAAATTCTTACATTACCATCAATGAAAAAAATATATCTTTAAACGTATAAGAAAAGGCCCCGCCTTTTCACTGGCCGCTACTAGGTCACTCTTCCTGTTGCATGAACTTTGTCATTCCTCTTCTTGAAGTTATGTATGGGTCCTGCCTCCACTACATCACTTCCCAGACTATTCCACTTCCTTACCACTCTGGGACTAAAGAAATACTTCCTAACATCCCTGTAATTCACCTGAGTCTTCAACTTCCAATTGTGACCCATTGTTGCTGTGTCCCATCTCTGGAACATTCTGTCTCTGTCCACTTTGTCAATTCCTCTCAGTATTTTATATGTCGTTATCATATCCCTCCTATCTCTCTTGTCCTCCAGTGTCGTCAGGTCATGCCCCTTAGCTCCAGCACTAGTCTTGTTGCAAACTTTTGCACTTTCTCTAATTTCCTTATGTGCTTGGCTAGGTGTGGGTTCCAAACTAGTGCTGCATACTCAAATATACCCCTGACATACACGGTGTACTGGGTTCTGAACGATTCCTTATTGAGATGTCGGAATGCTATTAAGATTGCTAGGCGCCCTTATGCTGCAACAATTATTTGATTGATGTGCCCGGTGTTATACTCACCCCAAGATCCTTTTCCTTGAGGAGGTTTGTAGTCTCTGGCCCACTAGAGTGTACTCCATCTGCGGTCTTCTTTACCCTTCTACAATCTTCATGACTTTGCACTTGGTAGGACTGAACTCCAGGAGCCAGTTTCTCTACAAGGGTTACAGCCTGTCCATGTCCCTTTGTAGTTCTGCCTGGTCCTCGTCCGATTAAATTCTTCTAATCAGCTTCACACCATCTGCAAAAGACACTTCTGAGTCTATTCTTTCCGCCATGTTGTTCACGTTTACCAGAAACAGCACTGGTCCTAGGACTGACCTCTGTGGAACCCCGCTCTTCACAGGCACGCACTCTAACACCTCGTCACATACCATCACACGCTGATGTCTTCCCGACAGATATTCCCTGATCAATTGTAGTGCCTTCCCTGTTATACCTACCTGTTCCTCCAACTTATGCACTAATCTCTTGTGTGAAACTGTGTCAAAAGCCTTCTTACACTCCAAGAAAAGGCAATCTACCCACCCCTCTCTGTCTTGCCTTACTGCTGTCACCCTGTCATAGAACTTCAGTAGGTTTGTGACACTGGATTTCCAATCCCTGAAACCTTGCTGGTTGTCGTTGATAAGCACATTCCTTTCTAGGTGCTCCACAACACATCTCCTGATAATCTTCTCCATGAGTTTGCATATTATACATGTCAGTGACATTAGTCTGTAGTTTAATGCATCATGTTTCTCTTTTTTTTTTAAATTGGGACTATATTTGCTCTCTTCCATACTTCAGGTAGTCGCCCTGTTTCGATAGATGTGTTGAAGATTGTTGTTAGTGGCACACATATCACCTCTGCCTCCTCTCTGGAACCATGAAGAGATGTTATCCAGCCCCATCGCTTTTGAGGTATGTAGAAAGCTTAGCAGCCTCTTCACTTCTTCGGTTGCTTGTATTGTGTCCAGCACTTGGTGGTGTATCCCACCTCTCCATCTTTCTTTAGTCCCTTCTCTCTCTTCTTTGAACACTTCTTTGAATCTCATGTTGATCTAGCATACTTCTCGGTTATTTCTTGTGACCTCCCCTCCTTCCTTCCTCAGCCTGATTACCTGGTATTTGACTGTTGTTTTCCTCCTGATGTGGCTGTACAACAGCCTTGGGTCCGATTTTTCTTTCGCTGCTATGACATTTTCGCATTGTCGTTGGGCCTCCCTTCTTACCTGTGCATATTCATTTCTGGCTCTATGACTGCTCTCCTTATTCTCCTTCTATACTTCTTATATTTTCTAGCACACTTGGCTTTGGCTTCTCTGCACCTATGGGTGAACCAAGGGATCATCCTGACCTTCTCGTTATTTCTGTTACTCTTGGGTACAAACGTCTCCCGTGCTTCCTTGCATATTGTTGTCACATATTCCATCATCTCATTTACTGACTTTCCTGCCAGTGCTCTGTCCCACTGAACCTCGTGCAGGAAATTCTTCATGCCTGTGTAGTCCCCTTTCTTGTAGTTTGGCTTCATTCGTATAGCCCTTACTGCTTCCCCTCCACTTGTAACTCTACTGTGTATTCTAAGCTTAAAACCACATGATCACTGGCCCCAAGGGGTCCTTCATATGTGATGTCCTCAATATCTGCACCACTCAAGGTGAATATTAGGTCCAGTCTCGCTGGTTCATCCTCTCCTCTCTCTCTGGTAGTGTCCCTTACGTGTTGGTACATAAAGTTTTCCAGTACCACCTCCATCATCGTAGCCCTCCACGTTTCTTGGCCCCCATGTGGCTCCAAGTTCACCCAATCGATTTCGTGTGTGTGTGTGTGTGTGTGTGTGTGTGAGTGTGTTTGTGTGTGTGTGTGTGTGTGTGTGTGTGTGTGTGTGTGTGTGTGTGTGTGTGTGTGTGTGTGTGTGTGTGTGTTGGTTATGCACTTTTACAATGTGTCCATTACCACCATCTCCTCCATGACCACCACCACCACCACCCTCTCCATTACCACCACCACCACCAACCCCACTGTTACCAGCACCACCACCATCACCCCCTTTATTACTACCACCACCCCTCCTGGAGTTCATTCCTACCAAGTGCAAAGTCATGAAGGTTGGGAAGGGCAAAGCAGACCGCAGACGGAGTACAGTCTAGTGGGCCAGAGACCACAAACCTCACTCAAGGAAAAGGATCTTGGTGTGAGTATAACATCGGGCTCATCTCCTGAGGCGCACATCAACCAAATACATAACTGCTGCAGCATATGGGCGCCTAGCAAACCTAAAAATAGCATTCCGACATCTCAATAGGGAATCGTTCAGAATCCTCTACACCGTGTATGTCAGGGGCATATTGGAGTATGCAGCACCAGTTTGTAACCCACACCTAGCTAAGCACATAAGGAAATTAGAGAGAGTGCTAAGGTTTGCAACAAGTCCACCACTCCTTCCATTACCACCACTACCCTCTGTATTACCTTTCCCTCAATTTCCACCCCCTCCATTACCACTACCACCCTCCATTACCCCCCCCCCTTCATTACCACCACCACCGTGTTTTATTTCTATTTTTTTTTAATTCCAGTTTCATAAACTGGAATTCATTAATTATTACAGAGGAAAAAATTTGCTTAATAAAACTGTCAAATTGAAAATTAACACAACTCATTATGACAAGATATGTTTTAATAAAGCATACGAATGGAATAAGCTTGAAAATGATCAGAAAAGTCATTCTTTAGTTACTGATCTGATTAAGATTCCAAATTTTTATCTATTTGAGCAAAATTTTAAGCTTTAACCAATTCGGACTAAAATTGTGGATTATCACCCTTATTCGATGCCTAAGATATCTGAAGGTATTTAGGACATTTTGGGGTTGCTGAATTCGAAAATGGTAGTAGGTTTTTAAAATTGTCTCTAGTTTTTGAGATATTACATACCAGCAGTCATTTAAGAGGGAACTTAGCCATTATGCGTGTATGTGTAGTGACAATCTATATATACACATAGTTTTAATTAAGATTTGAATTGTATTTTTAAATGAGTAATTTTTAACGAAAAGAGTTGTATTAACAACGACCAGTGACAAAACTGCAACGTTTATTTTCCTAATTTATCAAGAGAAACAAGAGTTGCTCACGAAGAGTCTGCTTAAACAACTCCAATACATTTTGCTACATTTGTGGCGAATACTCTTTCCTGAAACAAAAGAAAAACGTCACAGATTTTGTAAAACAAGCTAATCTTGCTTATGTTTGAGTGGCTATCTATATGGTTTGCAAAACCTGTGTAGAATACTTACGACAGTGGAAAAATAGGCAAAGGAAAATTTTAAACTTCGTTGCGTCTAGAGTGTAGAGAGCCGAAAAGCCACCTCAACTATTATGTGGTGGTGAATGTGAAAGGTTTCAATCTATACAAGAAAGTCAAGTGGGAATATCCTGATTTGGAGTCAGTAAGGCGACCTGTGCCACACAGCGAAGACGTTTCCATGCGAGTGTTTACAACACTGCCTGACCTTCCCTTGTCAGATTTTGGAGAAACTCAGGGTTTAGGATGTAACACAGATAATAGCAGTGGAAGCGAATATGAAGTAAGCATTTCAACACTCCAGCAGTTTCCTCAAGCAAAAGTCAATGATCTGATACATGATCTCAGTCTGTCAAAGCAAGCATCTGAAATTTTAGCATCCAGACTAAAAGAAAAGACCTGTCTACAACAAGAAGTTGAAGAGAGAGGTTGAACTCCTTCCTTACTTCAGCCAAGATGAAGAACTTGTATACTGTAATAACATCCCTGGACTTTATCGAATGGGACTTGAATATCGACCAGGAAATTGTCGGCTGTTTATAGACAGTTCCATTAGAAGCTTGAAATGTGTCTATTTGCACAATGGTAACCAATATGCATATCTTCCAATTGTTCACTCAACAAAACTGTGTTGATGACCAACATTGAAGAAAATCGTACAAACAACGTTTTCATATGCAGTAATTAGTGGTATCTGAATTATCTTACTATGTTAATTGTCTGTTATATATAATGAAGTGCTAGAATGCATTACATTAATTCAGTTTTACATGATCTAAAAAATAATTTCAATGCGATTTGTAAGTTAGCCTCGCCCGATCAATATATTTTCACGACTTTTATGGTTTTCAATGGGACACCAAATTTATCAGAAACTAGAACCAGTCAAGCAAAACCGATAACATTCCGAATCAGCATCACAAACGTACCTTAAAATCGGTGTAATATAATTGGCCAGAAAATGAATGTTGACCAGTGAAAGCATCGTCATAAATGAGAGGAATCATTCCTTAGTTACTGAAGAAAAATAAATATCGCTATTTATTCAGTAGACGTGGCATCCTGTGCATCGTCAATCTTGTGTTCAGGATACCATACCTGTGGTGACAGTTTGAAGCCGATCAGATGAATCATTCTCCAATTGTGGAATGGATTCCAATGATTCCAAGTATTGGTTTAAAGTATCAATTATAGCATGGTCAAGTTGCTAGCAAGCTTGGTAAAGTTGCTAGCAAGCTTGGTAAAGTTGCTGATTGTGTTCCTAGAGAACTTGGAAGAGTTGCATGTGAGCTTAGTAATATTGTTATCATGCATGATAGGATTGCTAGTAAATTTTAAGCAATGGAGCTTTTTACTGTAGGTAGCAAGGTTGATAGTGTTGATACTATCGCTAGTAACCTTGATTGTTAGTAGTGTTACTGAGCATAGAAATCTTGCTACGGAGTTTGAAAAAAAATGTTGCTAATGAGCTTAACACTTTTGCTTACAAGTGTTGCTATAGACTTGCTAGTGTTTCACGTAAAACTTCGTAGTGTTAGTAGTAAGCTTGGTAGTGTTAATAAGCTTAGTAGTGTTAGTGAGCATAGTTGTGTTGCTAGTAAGTTTGGTAGCTAGTAAGCCTTCAATTACTGCAGTAAGCTTGGTAAGGATATTGACAGTGTTGATAGTTAGCTTGGTATTGTTATTATTAAACTGAGTAATGTTGTGTTCGCTTCTCAGGGAAGAACCTGGCACTGCCAGCAGTTTTCCAGAGAAATTCTGAAAAAAAAGTTCCAGCAATTAAAATTTAAAAACTCTGACAATCACAGGAATGCGTTGGAAAATGTATTTTTGTGTGAGACTCAGATTTTTGACGGGATGCTCGGTATAATTTTTTGTTCATGATTTAATTTATCCTTTATTTTCTCTCGTTTTATAACGATGATGTGTTTATGTATATATTTTACTTTGACAGTCAAAACGTCTGTATATTTGTTTCATTACCTCCGAGTATTGCTTTCCATTATGCTTCAAGCGGGTGGTCTCTCGTATTAATTTGATATTTGATTGTGTATTAGTTTGATTACGCTTTTTGCATGATATGTGGTCTAACAGTTTTGATTGCTGTGGACTAAACATTATTGGTCGAGAATGTGATGTCTTTACGTCATTGAGGCTTCAGATTGTGGAGACTTCATATCAGGCTGTGAAGCTTTAGGCCATTACGATTTCAACAATTCATGTATAATGCTCAATATGTCTAAAATGGTGTACACGGATATATTTACCAACAAAATAATAAAACACTGATTATGCTTGTCTAAAACTGAGTACAAAGTACATATCACTGTGTGTCTGGTGAGTGTGTCATGTTGACAACTGTAGAAATGTTTAATGTGATTGTCACAGCTGTGACAATGTTCAATATGATGGCCACAGCTGTAGCAATATTTTAATGCGATAACTGCAGCAATGTTTAATATTATGGTCACAACTGTAGTAATGTTTAGTGTTATGGTCACAACTGTAGCAATTTTTGTTACAGGCAGAATTAAAAAAGTATAGTAACGGTGTGTGTGGATAAATTTTTATAGAGATATAGTTTCATGTCTGTAATTTATTTATGGATACGTGATTTTATAATAGCAACTCACCTATTATAACATTATAGTAAATTGTGAACGAACGAAGGTAGCTTCTTGGTGTTCCTCCTCACTCGGTGGATTTAAACTATTCTCTCTGCTTAAATAATATATTGCAAGGACTTGTTCTTAGACCCCACACCGACCCCACCAGCGTTTTTGTAGTGCAGTGCCTGCCATCCCTTGGCTGTCCAGCAGACCACATTCACATTTCGTCCAGAGATAAAAGAGAAAATAATTCAGTGTTAACAAAGGACGAAACATCCAACGTGTTGACCCACATGTAGACACTTCCTGGTTACTGAACACCAACGGTTGATTTATTAGAAACCTATGTCAAGGGACCTATATCAGGGGTCCATGTCAGGGGCCCATGTCAGGGGCCCATGTCAGGGACCCATGTCAGGGGCCCATGTCAGGGACCCATGTCAGAGACCCATGTCAGGGAATCATATCACGGAATCATGTCAGGGACCGTGAGATATGTATGCTTGCCTTTTTCCAAGGCATGGCCTATTATAAGCAAACCATTTCACGTTTCTAAACCGAAAATCTTATTTCTGTTAAGCAATCTAAGGATTTTGTAAAACAAGTATTTAACAAATCAACCAATATTTATTGAATAAAGACATCTTGTTTATATATATATATATATATATATATATATATATATATATATATATTATATATATATATATATATATATATATGCAAGAAAACCACTATGAAAAAATAGAAAATTCCAAGCGCTTTCGATACTCACATTATCAAGGAACTATAACAGGAAACATGACAAGAAGGGCTTATATAAGGGGCGAGACTACACCTCACAGTCACATCACACTAACAAAGACTACACCTCACAGTAGCGTAACATCTCACGACTCTGTGAAGAGGAACATAAGAAAGGACCTGAAACTCTTCCCAAGAATTAAGATTAGTCCAATTTATTATTAAATTCTGATGTGATGTGACTGTGAGGTGTAGTCTCGCCCTTATATAAGCCCTTCTTGTCATGTTTCCTGTTATAGTTCCTTGATAATGTGAGTAGTCACGAAAGCGCTTGGAATTCTTCTATTTTTCATAGTGGTTTTCTTGCATATTTTGATATCACCTGTTTACTGTGATCTTTTATTATATATATATATATATATATATATTATTAATATATATATATATAGGATGGGGTCCACCTCTGGTGTCATATATATATATATATATATATATATATATATATATATATATATATATATCTTTTCGGGCCACCCTGCCTTGGTGGGAATCGGCTGATGTGTTAAAAAAAAAAAAAATATATATATATATATATATATATATATATATATATATATATATATATATATATATATATATATATATATATATATATATATATATATATATTATTTATAGTCTGCGTAGACAGTTATCACATATCATAACAAAACTAAAGAAATAAAAGATTACGGATTTATACCCGTAAACCAAATATAATCATCCCACATGTGATAATTGTTTAATATCCAGCATCGTAATTACATAAAGACGCATCATACAAAAAATCAAGTCTCAGAGTGTGCAACTCATTACCACAACAAAAAGTCAACACAGTGAATCAGTGAACAGATACCATTGTCAAAAAAAAATTTTTTTATTAACACATCAGCCGTTTCCACCAAGGCAGGGTGGCCCGAAAAAGAAAAACTTTCATCATCATTCACTCCATCACCGTCTTGCTAGAGGCGTGCTTTACACTACAGTTATAAAACTGCAACATTAACACCTCTCCTTCAGAGTGCAGACACTGTACTTCCCATCTCCAGGAATCAAGTCCGGCCTGCCGGTTTCCCTGAATCCTTTCATAAATGTTACCTTGCTTACACTCCATCAGCACGTCAAGTCCTAAAAACCATTTATCTCCATTCGCTCCTTTCTAACACGCCCACACATGCTTGCTGGAAGTCCAAGCCTCTCGCACACAAAGCCTCCTTTACCTCCTCCCTCCAACCTTCCGACCCCTTCCGACCCCTTCCCCGTCTTCCCTCCACTACAGATTTATACACTCTCGAAGTCATTCTATTTCGTTCAATCCTCTCTACATGTCCAAACCATCTCAATAACCCCTCCTCAGCCCTCTGGATAATAATTTTCGTAATCCCGCACCTCCTCTTAATCTCCAAACTACAGATACTCGGCATTATATTCACACCACACAGTGCCCTCAGACATGATATCTCCACTGCCTCCAGCGTTCTCCTTGTTGCAACATTCACCACCCATGCCTCACACCCATACAAGAGCGTTGGTATAACTATTCTCTCATACATTCCCCTCTTTGGTTTCATGGATAAAGTTCTTTGTCTCCACAGACTCCTCAGTGCACCCCTCACTTTTTTCCACTCGTCGATTCTATGATTTACCTCATCTTTCATAGACCCATGTGCTGAAACGTCTACACCTCCTCCATACTCTCTCCCTCCAATCTGATTTCCAATCTTCCGTTACCTATTTTTGTTGTTATCATCATCTTACTCTTTCCTATATTCACTTTTAATTTCCTTCTTTTACATACCCTACCAAACTCATCCACCAACCTCTGCAACTTCTCTTCAGAATCCTCCAAAAGCACAGTGTCATCAGCAAAAAGCAACTGTGACAACACCCAAGCATTCACTTCTCTTACAACTCCATCTATAAATACATTGAACAACTATGGTGACATCACACATCCTTGTCTAAGACCTACTTTTACTGGGAAATAATCCCCCTCTCGCCTTCATACTCGAACCTGAGCCTCACTGTCCTCGTAAAGACTCTTCACTGCTTTCAATAACCTACCTCCAATTCCATACATTTGTAACATCTGCCACTTTGCCCTCCAATCTACCATATCACACGCCTTTTCTAAATCCATAAATGCCACAAAAACCTCTTTACCGTTATTTAAATTCTGTTTACCTATATGTTTCACTGCAAACACTTGGTCTACACACCCCCTACCCTTCCTGAAGCCTCCTTGTTCATCTGCTATCTACTCTCCGTCTTACTCTTAGGTTTTTCAATAATAACTCTACCATACACTTTACCAGATATACTCGACAGACCTATTCCCCTATAATTTTTACACTCTCTTTTGTCCCCTTTGCCTTTATACAAAGGAACTATGCAAGCTCTCTGCCAATCCCTTGGTACGTTACCCTCTTCCATACATGTATTAAATAAAAGCACTAACCACTCCAAAATTGTATCCCCACCTGCTTTTAACATTTCTATCTTTATCCCATCAATCCCAGCTGCTTTACCACCTTTCATTCTACCCACTGCCCCACGCACTTCCCCAACACTCACAACTGTTTCTTCCTCACTCCTATAAGATGTTATTCCTCCTTACCCTATACCCAAAATCACAGCTTCCCTATCATCTTCAACATTTAACAATTCCTCAAAATATGTCCTCCATCTTCCCGATACCTCTAACTCTCTGTTTAATAACTCTCCTCTCCTATTATTGAGTAACAAATTCATTCGTTCCCTAGGCTTTCTCAGCTTATTAATCTCACTCCAAAACTTTTTCTTATTTTCCAAAAAAATTGTTGATATCTCACCCACTCTCTCACTTGCTCTCTTTTTACATTGCTTCACCACTCTCTTAACCTCTCTTTTTCTCTTCATATACTCCTCAATTCTTGCATCATTTTTACTTTGTAAAAACCTCTCATATGCTAACTTTGTCTCCCTTACTACTCTCTTTACATCATGCTTCCACCAATCTCTTTTTTTCCCTCCCGCACCCACTTTCCTGTAACCACAAACTTCTGTTGAACACTCTAACACTATATTCTTAAACCTACCCCATACATCTTTGACCCCACTGCCTACACTCTCACTAGCCCATCTGCCCTCAGACAATTGTTTATATCTTACCCTAACTGCCTCCTCCTTTAGTTTATAAATCTTCCATTTTCCTTGTATCCCATCTACCTTTTACTCTCACTGTAGATACAACTAAAAAGTGATCTGATATATCTGTGGCCCCTCTATAAACATGTACATCCTGAAGTCTACCCAACAATTTTTTATCTACCAATATGTAGTCCAACAAACTACTGTCATTACGCCCTATATCATATTTTGTATACTTATTTATCATTTTTTTCTTAAAATATGTGTTACCTATAACCAAACCCCTTTCTATACAAAGTTCAATCAAATGCTCCCCATTATCATTTACATCGGGTACCCCAAACTTACCTACCACACCCTCTCTAAACGTTTCTCCTACTTTAGGTCCTCTACCACAATTACCCTCTCACTTGGCTCAAACGTTTCTACACACCCGCTTAACATCTCCCAAAATCTCTCTCTCCTCTACACTCCTCTCTTCTCCAGGTGCATACACACTTATTATGACCCACTTTTCACATCCGACCCTTATTTTAACCCACATAATCCTTGAATTTATACATTTATATTCCCTCTTCTATCTCCATAACTGATCCTTCAACATTATTGCTAAACCTTCCTTAGCTCTAACTCTCTCAGATACTCCTGACTTAATCCCATTTATTTCTCCCCACTGAAACTCACCTACCCCCTTCAGCTTTGTTTCGCTTAGGGCCAGGACATCCAACTTCTTTTCATTCATAAAATTAGCAGTCATTTCTTTCTTATCATCCGCACTACATCCACGCACATTCAAACCTCCCAGTTTTATCAAGTTGTTCTTTTTCTTGTTTCTAGTAGTTTGTACAAGAGAAGGGGTTACTAGTCCATTTCTCCCGGCATTTTAGTCCCCTCCTACGACACGCATACCTTACGGACGAAGAATTCTGTTCCACTTCCCCATGGAGATAAGCAGAAATAAACATGGACAAGAACTAGGAAGAAAATATAAGAAAAACCCCGAGGGGTTAGTATATATATGCTTGTACTTGTATGTGTAGTGTGACCTAAGTGTAATTTGAAGTAGCAAGACATACCTGCAACCTTGCATGTTTATGAGACAGAAAAAGACACTAGCAAGACCACCATCATGCAAAACAATTACAGGCTTGTGTTTCACACTCATATGGTAGGCAGGTAGTACCTCCCTGGTTGTCTTGCAACCTACTGCAAAAAATTGTATATAGACATCAGTAAGACAATCAAATTGGAAACTTTAAGACAAGGTATTGCCTGAACAGCATGATTTATAAAGTCTGACAGAATATACCTGGTGGTAGCACAATACATAAGAATCGAGTTATGTGTTAATACAAGAGTTACTACATTGGGTAAATCTTGAGAAACAATATGATACTGAGTATTAACCTTGGCGAGGAGCAGAAGTAATGAAAGTGGTAATATCAGTGCGGCAATCCAATACAAATGTCATTCAGTCCTTTTATGATTTAGTATGCAGATGAGTCCACATTATACGAAACAGAATTAAGAATTCGATACACCAAACGTAACTAAAAAAAATAACATCAAAACCTCAATCAATTCCAAGATATAGTGTGTACGCCATAATATATCTAAGTCCTACAAGGAGCAGATGCATAGAAAGACTAAGTCAAAATGCTTCTCCTCACGTTTTAGTGCTGAAACCTTAAGATAATACTCAAATATATGATTTGTGATGATGAAAAATCAGCTGCTCAGAAGCTGTGTCAATAATATAGTTAAAATAACAGTCCGTACAATAGAAATAGTCTGCAGACACCAGACATGCACGAATTCTTACTGCCAAATTTGAAATTTGGTAAGAAAGTGTCTGAGCATGAGGTTATGTTAATGGAACCAAAGCAACATCGCTCACGTCTTTTCCTCGGGTCGGTGGCAACACCAACTGAGACTTATGAGAGAGTGTTTTTTTGCAACTGGCACTTAAGCTTCACTCTCCATTCGTTAGGCACATTTTAGCACATTTGCTATTAGTCGCATCGACTGAACCAAGGTGCAGCAAAGTGATTTGGCCTTCACTCCAGAACAATAGATATTAAAGCAAGCAACAAAAAAAAAAAAAAAAAAAAATCCATCAATATAACAACATTTATCTTCGAGAACATACGGGGTCTAAAGCCGTCAACAAACAACAAAATTCCTTGCATCACGGGACTGCTCACGGAGTCAAATGTATTATTTGAAGCTTTCACAGAGACCCACATAAAGGATAATTTTGACAACGAAATGTGGATCCCAGGTTATAACCTATTCAGATGTGACAGACAAAACAGGCAACAAGGGGGAAAGGGGTTGGCTTCTACGCCACAGAGTCGCTCAGTTGCTTAGAACTACTAAGCACCTCAAATGATGACGTTCACTTGTGGTTGTATGCAAGCCTCCGAGTGCAACTTCCCAGCAATTCCAGGAACAGCTTTTGAAAATTGACCACTGTCTGGAAAATCTCCTCAGCTTGAGACACCTAAAATGGAGGAGTGTAACAAATAATTTTTAGAAGAAATCACAGCAGGAGGCAGCTCACACACTCACGAGCTATTAAATCTCTGCAATAAATTCACTTTAAACCAGCAAATATTAGAGCTACAAGACTAGAAAATACGCTGGACCTCATCTTCACTAACAACGACGATCTGATACGTAATATAATCGTATCAAAGACAATACACTCAGATCACAAAATAATAAAGGTACAGACATGTATGCACAGGGCTCCTGACCAGCAAAATGTGATCAGTCATTAGGGTGTCTTCACCAAATTCAACTTCAATAACAAAAACATACAATGGGAACAAGTCAACAATGTTATAAATGAAACAAGATGGGAAGATATCCTAAACAATAGGGATCCAAACCTTTACCTAGAAAAAAAATTAAACCTGTGAATCTTCAGATCTGTTCAAGACACATTCCATTAAGAAAAAGAAAGAGAAGATTTAAACTAGAAAGAGAGAGACGCTCCCTTTACAGTCGAAGGCAAAGAATCACAGAGCTGCTGAGAGCAGCTAATATATCTGAAATACGAAGGGAGGCACTGGTCAGAGAAATAGCAAATATCGAACTTGAAAAAAACTACTTCTTCTCATATGCCAAATCTTAGGTTAAAACAACATCCAGTATTGGGCCCCTGTTTGGCGAGATGGGTCATACACAGATGACAGCAAATAAATGAGTGAGATACTAAAGTCCCAATACAACTCAGTATTCATCGACCAGTCACCCTGATTAAGGTTCGACAATCAAAATTAATTCTTTATGAATTAGATCAAAAATTTGGTCATCTCAAAAATCTCTGATATTATCCTAACACCACAAGACTTTGAAAAGTTAATAAATGACATGACCACGCACTCTGCCCAAGACACAGACTCGTGGAACTCCATTTTCATCAGGAACTGCAAGAAGTCTCTATCACGTGCCTTCAGCATTCTGTGGAGAGGGAGCATGGACACAGGGGTCATCCCACACTCACTAAAAACAACAGACATAGCCTCACTCTACAAAGGTGGCAGTAAAGAAATTGCAAAGAACTACAGACCGATAACACTAACATCCCATAACATAAAAATCTTTGGAATGGTTCTAAGAAGCAAGATCACCAACCACCTAGATAACCATCAGTTACACAAAACAGGGCAACACGAGTTTAGAGCAGGTCGCTCCTGCCTGTCCAAACTACTGGACCACTATGCCAAGATCCTGGATGCTATAGAGGATAAATAAAATGCAGATTAAGTATCCACAGACTTTGCAAACGCCTTCGGCAAGTGCGACCACGGTGTAATAGCGCACCAAATTAGTGATAAAGGAATAACAAGAAAAGTTCGTAACAAATAGAACACAAAGAAAAATATTAAACAGAGTAAAGTCTGAGGCAGCTACGCTGAAAAGCTCTGTTCCACAAGGCACAGTACTCGCTCCCATCCTATTCCTCATCCTCATATCTGACATAGACAGAGATGTAAGCCATAACTCCGTGTTTTTCTTTGCGGATGACACCCGAATTGCCATGACAGTGACCTCCATCGAAGACACCGCAAGACTTCAAGCAGACATCAACCAAATCTTCAAATGGGTCACTCAAAACAATATGACTTCAATGAAGAGAAATTTAAACTACTCAGATATTGAAAACTTGAGGAAATTAAAACTGTATCAGTGTATACAACAAATTCTAACAACACAATAGAGCGAAAAAGTAATGAAGAACCTTCAAATTCACCTTCAAATTCACCTTCAAATTCCACAACAATGTATCTACCGCATCTGTTAGAAAAATGATAGGATGGATAATGAGAACCTACAAAACTAGGGACGCCAAGCCCATGATGACCATCTTCAAATCGCTTGTTCTTTCTAGGCTTGAATACTGCTGTACACTAACTGTACCCTTCAAGGCAGGCGTAATTGCTGACCTGGAGAGTGTACAAAGAACTTTCACGGCACACATCAGTACGCTAAAGCACCTTAATTATTGGGAACGGTTGGAGTCCCTTGATTTGTATTCCCTGGAATGAAGGCGAGAGAGATACATGATAATATACACTTGGAAAATCCTAGAGGGATTAGTACCAAGCTTGCACACGAAAATCACTCCTTATGAAAGCAGGAGACAGGAGATGCAACATTTCCCAAATGAAAAGCAGGAGCGCCACGAGTACAATGATAGACAACACAGTAAGTGTCAGGGGCCAAAGACTTTTCAACTGCCTCCCAGCAGGATTACCAATAGACCCCTGGCTGTCTTCAAGAAAGCACTAGACAGGCACCTAAAGTCAGTACTGGACCAACCGGGCTCTGGTTCGTACGTCAGTTTGCGTGCGGCCAGCAGTAACAGCCTGGTTGATCAAACCCTGATCCACCACGAGGCCTGGTCTCAGACCGGGCCGCGGGGGCGTTGACCCCCGAAACCTTGTCCAGATGTACGTTTCCTCATGAGCGTCCACCAGTCAACAATGAAGAGACAGACGCTTCAAACAGACATGGGCAAACAAAATATATAAATTATTGACAATACCTGTTTATTTATCCCTTGAATTAACTACAACTGTTTCCCTAGAAATTCCTATCACAAAAAAATTAATTCACTGAGTTTTAATCTCTTGATATTTGGAGTAACTGTTATCTTGGGTAGAATAGCGCGAGTCTCATGTCTTGTATGTCAGTGGGAAGGTGATAGTTTTGTAAACATTTCTTGAAAGGAAGCTGAGAATACATTAAAAGAGGTTTGGTAGACCGCCATTTAAATTTTTCCTATATTATATTCTTCCTCTTGAATATCCATGTGTTTAGTATTTTCTTTACACGTATATCAAACACTTTGCCAATCATAAAGATCACTTTGTTATGTTTGTAACGTATACTGCAACAAGACTGTGAGAGATATAGCCATGGTAGAGACAACGAGTCTACTGAAATACCTCTAGCTTTCCCAATTCCCCCCTTAAGGGATGACACTAGCCCTCCCACTTAGGTTAGGTAAGGTTTGTCAGGAAACAGGACAAGTGTTTCCTTACACAGGTCAACCCCAACCGTAAGAGGTATTCTCCGGATGTTTCAGGAAAATTAAAAATTCAATAAAATAATGAATTCTGAATGTTTCTCAGATTTTCTTTTTTCAGCAAATGTATCAAATTAAGATACATCACCATTTATGCTTTGAAACCGATGAGAAGAAGCATAAAAGAAGGTATGTTTAGCAAATTTGGCAAAGTATATGGTACTCAGGTAAAATCAATGCCAACCATTCTTAGTGTAATGCTCACCATCAATGATTGCTTAAAGTGGATCAGAAAAGGCATTCTGATATGAACACCAGGAATCCAACGATTAAAAAATAAATACCTGGAGTCTACCTGGAGGGCATTCCGGGGATCGACGTCCCCGCGGCCCGGTCTATGACCAGGCCTACCAGTGGATCAGGCCCTGATCAACGAGGCTGTTACTGCTGGCTGCACGTAGTCCAACGTACGAACCACAGACCGGCTGATCTGGCACTGACTTTAGGCATCTGTCCAGCTCCCTGTTGAAGGCAACCAGAGGTCTACTGGTAATGCCCCTTATGGCTGGTGGGAGGCTGCTGAACAATCTTGGGCCCCGGACACTTATTGTTTTTTCTCTTAGTGTACCAGTGGCGCCCCTACTTTTCACTGGGGTTACGTTGCACCGTCTGCCAAGTCTTTTGCTTTCGTATGGAGTGATTTATGTGTGCATATAAGGGACCAGTCCCTCCAGAATCTTCCAGGTGTAGATTATGATATATCTCTCTCGCCTGCGCTCCAGTGAATATAAGTCTAGTGCTTCCAGGCGTTCCCAGTAGTTAAGGTATTTGATGGAACTTATACGAGCAGTAAAGGTTCTCTGTACATTCTCTAGATCTGCAATTTCACCTGCCTTGAATGGGGATGTTAATGTACAGCAGTATTCTAGCCTAGAGAGAACAAGCGATATATAAAGGATCATCATTGGCTTATCATCTCTTGTCTTGAATGTTCTCATTATCCATCCTATCAGTTTCCTCGCAGATGTGATAGTGGCATTGTTGTGGTCCTTGAAGGTGAGGTCTTCGGACATTACCACACCCAGGTCCTTCACATTACTTTTCCGCTCTATTGTGTGATTGGAGTTTGTAATATACTCAGTCCTAGCAATTATTTCCTCCAGTTTTCCATAACGGAATAGTTGGAATTTGTCTTCATTGAACATCATATTGTTCTCTGTTGCCCATTGGAAAACTTGGTTTATATCTTCTTGGAGATTTGCCGTAGGGAACATTCAATTTGTTCAATACGCTCACCTTTAGAGACTGAAGATAACACCATTTAAAATATGAAATTGACAGATTAGCAACCACACATGCCACCACACATGCCACCACACATGCCAACAACAATTGAAAAAATGTTCTCAGTTCTGTACATTAGTGTTGAAACTCTGATGCCGATGATAAGAGGCATTTTCAAGTTATAGAAAGAAGATCCAGAAATGGTCTGTACGTAACTGATCAGAGAACACCTGTTGCACATACTAATAGTTAAATGAACCTTTGCCTCTTTCCATTTTAAACTTTTTTTGAAAATCCGAAGCCAGCTGGACGAGGCATTCTTAAGTTACAAACAAAAAGTATTGAAGGAGGAAAAGAGTCGGGTAACCACTTGATGTACATCTTCCAGGATACCTAAACACACTTTATTATGGTATTATAGGCGCCTTGTAACTGAAAATATATGAAAAAGAAAATGAAGAAATATTGAAAACTTGCATTATTATGGCGTTTTTAAGTTTTAAGTTTTATTTGTATACTTTTTCCCCCAGAGCCGGCATATAGATTCAGTGTTTTTTTCCTAATCCCTTGAGTCTGTATATAATTTCAGAATGTCGCATCAGACTTCAAATTTCTAATGCTGCTGAATTACAGGTAAAGGTTCATGTAACTATTAGCATGTGTCCTCAGGTACTGTGTTAACTTGAGAAAACCACATCACAAGACCGAACCATAAGCCAGGCAACATCACAAGACCGAATCATGAGCCGGGCAACATCACAAGACCGAATCATAAGCCGGGCAACATCATAAGACCGAATCATGAGCCGGGCAACATCACAAGACCGAATCATAAGCCGGGCAACATCATAAGACTGAATCATGAGCGGGGCCACATCATAAGACTGAATCATGAGCGGGGCCACATCATAAGACTGAATCATGAGCGGGGCCACAGCATAAGACTGAATCATGAGCGGGGCCACATCATAAGACTGAATCATGAGCGGGGCCACATCATAAGACTGAATCATGAGCGGGGCAACATCATAAGACTGAATCATGAGCGGGGCAACATCATAAGACTGAATCATGAGCGAGGGCCACATCATAAGACTGAATCATGAGCGGGGCCACTTCATAAGACTGAATCATGAGCGGGGCCACATCATAAGACTGAATCATGAGCGGGGCCACATCATAAGACTGAATCATGAGCGGGGCAACATCATAAGACTGAATCGTGAGCGGGGCAACATCATAAGACTGAATCATGAGCGGGGCAACATCATAAGACTGAATCATGAGCGGGGCAACATCATAAGACTGAATCATGAGCGGGGCAACATCATAAGACTGAATCATGAGCGGGGCCACATCATAAGACTGAATCATGAGCGGGCCACATCATAAGACTGAATCATGAGCGGGCAACATCATAAGACTGAATCATGAGCGGGGCAACATCATAAGACTGAATCATGAGCGGGAAACATCATAAGACTGAATCATGAGCGGGGCCACATCATAAGACTGAATCATGAGCGGGACAGCATCATAAGACTGAATCATGAGCGGGGCAACATCATAAGACTGAATCATGAGCGGGGCAACATCATAAGACTGAATCATGAGCGGGGCAACATCATAAGACTGAATCATGAGCGGGCAACATCATAAGACTGAATCATGAGCAGGACCACATCATAAGACTGAATCATGAGCGGGACCACATCATAAGACTGAATCATGAGCGGGACCACATCATAAGACTGAATCATGAGCGAGGGCCACATCATAAGACTGAATCATGAGCGGGGCAACATCATAAGACTGAATCATGAGCGAGGGCCACATCATAAGACTGAATCATGAGCGAGGCCACATCATAAGACTGAATCATGAGCGAGGGCCACATCATAAGACTGAATCATGAGCGAGGGCCACATCATAAGACTGAATCATGAGCGAGGGCCACATCATAAGACTGAATCATGAGCGAGGGCCACATCATAAGACTGAATCATGAGCGGGGCAACATCATAAGACTGAATCATGAGCGGGGCAACATCATAAGACTGAATCATGAGCGGGGAAACATCATAAGACTGAATCATGAGCGGGGCCACATCATAAGACTGAATCATGAGCGGGACAGCATCATAAGACTGAATCATGAGCGGGGCAACATCATAAGACTGAATCATGAGCGGGGCAACATCATAAGACTGAATCATGAGCGGGGCAACATCATAAGACTGAATCATGAGCGGGGCAACATCATAAGACTGAATCATGAGCGGGACCACATCATAAGACTGAATCATGAGCGGGACCACATCATAAGACTGAATCATGAGCGGGACCACATCATAAGACTGAATCATGAGCGAGGGCCACATCATAAGACTGAATCATGAGCGGGGCAACATCATAAGACTGAATCATGAGCGAGGGCCACATCATAAGACTGAATCATGAGCGAGGCCACATCATAAGACTGAATCATGAGCGAGGGCCACATCATAAGACTGAATCATGAGCGAGGGCCACATCATAAGACTGAATCATGAGCGAGGGCCACATCATAAGACTGAATCATGAGCGAGGGCCACATCATAAGACTGAATCATGAGCGAGGGACACATCATAAGACTGAATCATGAGCGAGGGCCACATCATAAGACTAAATCATGAGCGAGGGCAACATCATAAGACTGAATCATGAGCGGGACAACATCATAAGACTGAATCATGAGCGAGGCCACATCATAAGACTTAATCAAGAGCGAGGGACACATCATAAGACTGAATCATGAGCGAGGGCCATATCATAAGACTGAATCATGAGCGAGGGCCTCATCATAAGACTGAATCATGAGCGAGGGCCACATCATAAGACTGAATCATAAGCAATGGCTATATCATAACACACAGGAAGGGGGACCGTCAGAAGACTGAATGGACTGAATTGTGAGCAGGGGGGGGAGGGTAAGCACATAGCTGGACTGAATAATGAGCGAGGACAAGGTCAAAAGACTGAATCATGAATGGGGACTACGTCAGAAGATTGAATCATGAGCAGAGTTCACATTAGAAATTTTAATCATGAGCAGAGTTCACATTAGAAATTTGAATCATGAGCAGAGTTCACATTAGAAATTTGAATCATGAGCAGAGTTCACATTAGAAATTTGAATCATGAGCAGAGTTCACATTAGAAATTTGAATCATGAGTGGCGGGGGACAACATAAGAAGACTGAATAATGAGCACAGTTACCATGTCAGAAAACTGATTCATAAGGACGCGTCTAACCAGCAGTCTGAATCATGAGTTGGGATTCTCATCTGTAGTCTAAGTCATGGCGAGGTACCACATCCTAGATTTGAATCAAAAGTGTGAACCATAAACAGCAACTACACCAGAATGGTGAATCATGAATGAGGTTCCTCAACATTTATACATATTCCATTATTTAAGTTCATTAAATCATAATGTTCATGAATATATTTCCCACTATGATGCCCATGATGTATCTATCGGCTAAGCATGTGCCTATCCCTCCCTCCTTCCTTCCTTACTTACTTCTATATTCTCTCCATTTATTGTCAACTCCAAACTGGCAGAGTATAACTATATTTTTTTTCATGAAAAATGGCAAGTTAGCACCAACACCAATTAAAATTTATCCAAACATTTCCATAAGTAAGATTCATGAGCTTCTAAGGAAACTTGCTTAATAAAATTGTCCACTTAAAAATTACACAACCTAATATCTAAGTAAAGTTTCCGATGAAAAAAACACAAAAGCATTTTAAAAGTATGAAGCCGACCACAAAATACATTCTTGAGTTATTGCACAAAGTCTGGCAATTACATGTTTTTAACTACGTTAGTAAATTTGAGAAATTTGTTCGATATAGCCTAAACCAAATTTAAAAATTAAAATCAGCAAAATTACAACTATACTTTACACTAACAATTCCAAGAAGCAGCTAAGAATAAATCGGTGCTGAAAGGTTGAAGGAGATCAAAAGAGTCTTTTAAAAATTATCGCATGCAAACCACTGAAAAAGTTAAGCCAATTTGATAAGGCGTTCTGAAATTATTTACGAAAGCCTCGGATAAAGTTAATTGAAAAAAAAGAACATGGTACGCAACATTGTACTGGCTCTGGCATTACATAAAAGGAACCGTACTGTATTTAAGGGCTCCCTAAACTCGTGAAATTCAGAAGACGCAATAATAACGCAGTTTTCAACTTTGCACAAATTTCTTTCTCAGTTGTTTTATATTTAATATTCTACACACTTCAAAAAACGAATGCCCAGTTTGACTTAATCATTTCAATAAAATTAGCAATTTATCTTCTAAATTCAATAAAATAAATTTCAAAATAAGATACCCCAGCACTTAGTGTGTGAATTACCAAATTAAGACTTACTCAGTCTTAAGTGAAGACCAAGTTCTCTTTTAATAACTCCCACAAACACCGAAAATTTAAAGCCTATAAGAAAACACATTCCAGCGCTTGACCTAAATCCAACAAAGACACATTTTGTAAGACTATCAATACAATTTTAAATTTGCACTTAGGCAGATTAAACTTATCTAGTCGATCAGAAAACGGAATGTTTAGCTACTGAAGGAATATCAACATCATAATTGTATAAAATTGGTAAATAGAACCCAATGCACCACAATAACAACGTGAACCTTGCGTTCAACGAAACACAACAGTGTTAAATATTTGACGTCGATCAGAAGAGACGTTCTCGAGTTATCACTTAGATTGCAAATTTAAATCTTAGTACACTAAAAAATGTACATGTATAATATAAACTTACTTAAAAGTATGCTGTTTGCTAGAAGCATCAGCCATTATATATTGAAACCAATTAAAAGAGGAATACTAATTAAATTAAACGTGATTTCTCGGGACAAAATCCCAATATTTTATACAAAAAATTGACAAAATGACATTAATGTACTCTAATAACAATCCCAACCCATTTTTATTTACGACATACCTATTTTTTAATGTTTGTAGTCAATCAGAAGTTTTCATAAGTTATTAGACGGAAATGAAATTTCAGGAATGGACTTTAAAACACTGATCTGTGGGCACCCTCAAATGCAAATAGCCTTATGAACTATTCATTTATTGCAGTAAACTAGCATTGAAAATTTGAAACTCATCAGATGATGTGTTCTGAAATTATACACTAATGATTCGAGGAAGGAAAAAAAAAATCAGGTAACCACTTAAAGGTAGCCCCTGTGGAATACCATATAAAATTAGAATTGTTGATTTCTGTGCGTTGTTTGTTTCTGTGCGTTAACTCGTGAATACATCTCCTGGTAGCGTTTTTCTAAGAGCAAACTTCGCATCGGTTTTAAGTTAAGTATGTTTTAATTTTAATTTGTATTAAATCGTTTTCTGTGTAATAATTGAAGAGTACCTCTAACAGCAGGAAGGTGGCAATATTAATGGAGAGATATTGGTAACAGAGTAAACCAGTCACGATACAGGTGGGGTTTGAACCCAAGGCGAGTGAATGGTTGAACTCCAGGCCAGTGTATAGAGTTTGAGTGGTTGTAGTGGAGTTGGAGAAGGACATGGCAGTAGTAGAAGTAGGAATGAAGTAGTACCCAAAAAGGGGGACCTGTGTCTAAGTGGTTGCCAGTAATTTTTTCATACTTTTTTCTTCAACTATTTGCTTTAATTTTGCTGGTAACACAAGACCTCATCTAATCAGAATGGTGTGTAGTAACTAGGGCAAGATTCTAGAAAAACGTGGCACGTGCAGATACCCTATGACTAAAGTTACAGGACTTATTCTCAACATCCTGGAACGCCTCCAATAACTTCCTAAACTCTCAGCAACTCAGTTTCAAACATTGAAAAAAATAACTCCGAAGTCGACGATGGAGGAGAGTGGTATTTAAGTGTATAAGTGTACATGTGCCAATTTTGTGGTAACATAATATGAAATTTTGATCCCTGTTTCATCACGTTAAAATTATTTCAGTGTTCATCTGAATGGCTTCAATATTTAATAGCTGATGCATCTAATGACCAGGATTTTGTTAATATTCTAAATTAGTTCTGAAACTTGGAATCGTTGGAATCCGTGTGATAACTGACTCATCTAATTGCTTTCATATGTACCGTCATGGTGTGTATTCCTCAAAGCAAGGTTAGTTTTCTTATTGAGCTGCATATATCCCAATTATCAAATTGGAGCAATTCACAAGTGCAGGTGCCTGCTGAATAATTTTATATAGACCATTCCTGAAACTGATTTCCATTAGATAAATGTTCAGCTCTTGTGTATCCTACTTAGAAGAACGTTAGTAATGTTAACTGAGTGTAGGTATCATTTTGCCACTTTTGATCTGGAAGTGGTCTTGTAATATTTTGCATTATATAAATCAAGCTGATGCTGGTCAGGGGGCTCGTGATCCAAGGAACTTGACTTATCCTCCCCATGCTTTTATTGAATCTGAATGCTTCCATTCCACAAGCGCTATGAGATTCATATGGTTTAACCCATTCCCCTGGTTACAATAAAACAAATGTAAAAGGCATTAATTCTAATTGTTGATGCGTCAAATTAAATGTATGAAAATGTGTCTTATGTATAGGCTGTGTAGGTGGAAATTTTGTTGGATTCCATTAAGTACCTGAAGAATGCATCTTCTGGTCAGCTTTAAACGTTTAATTTATTATCAGATATTTCCACAAAGGAAGCTTTTCTTGGTTTTTACTCTGTGTAAGAGTTAATTTATTAAATTTATTTATGTGAACTAACTGGATAATATCTCTTCTGATCACAAATATGTTATATTTTTGTCTTGATTGCGTTTCCTCTAAGATTTATGTATATAATTTACTTTTATAAGCCTATTTAACGCCCTAGAGACCATTCAAAATAAAGTTTGTATTTTTATACTCAAAACGTAAATAGAACTTACTAATTTTACTTGACTACTTAATTATTTAAAAGTTGGTCATTCATCCCAACACAAAGGTTTGATTGATTCTGGAGTACAGGTTTCAATTTGTTTTCAGAAGAAATTGGGAAAATATAATTCAGTTTTTATTATCTTATAATTTCTGATTGCCGCATCCGATTAGCTTTAACCTTTAATGTTGATAACTTAATTATGCAGTTTTCTAGCGTCTTCAGATTTAATGTGCTGAAGTATTTTGTTATAATTGTCTATCTGAGAAAGGAAGATAATGTCTGTTCAGTATACCTTTATAGCTGCAGTTTCTTAGTGGAAGGTTTGAATTAGATTCCCGCTGTGTTTGTTTTAATTTGTCATTCTTTTAAGATATTGGGGTATTATCTTACGTGAATACCTCGTCTGAATTCCTTCAAATTTCATCACTAATATTTAACTGCAGTACAAGCTCAATCCGTACTCTGCTTTATTATTATAGAGTGCATCAAGGTAGAGGAGACTGGGGTTATGTAATATGAGGGTACATTTCAAGGATGACGCAGCCACAGAAATAAATCTAGTCGAGTATTATTATGGGAAGGTGGCAGTAGTGGTAGTAACAATATTTTGGCAGTAGCAATGGAAAAACGGGGATGATGGTAATTCTGTTAATGGAGGGGCAATATTAATGGAACAGTACTGGAGTGATTTTAATGGAGCAATAGTGGAGTAGTGGTACTACTACTAGTAGCAGCAGTAGAAGTAGTAGAATGAGACCATTGTGCAATATTTGGAAATATTTTGTTGTTGAGATGTATCGCCCCCAGTGGCTCCTTCAGTCCTATACGGAGAAGAATAATGGAAGAGTAGTTTGAGGTAATCAGTCCCTCACCCTAGAGTCGATGTGTTCTGTCTTGAGAAATGTACAGCATATGCGCAGAGAAGTGGCTTATAAATTGCAGTCTGTGAGTTGAAGCAATAGGAGACGGAGTCACCAGTTAAAAAGTCCGCTAGTCTTAGTTGGTCATGCCAATAGGTTAGACATGACATATAAGTTAGACATGAATACTGCTTCGCGCATACGTCATACATTTCTCAAGATTGATGAAATGAACCCATCGATTCCAGCCTGAGGGTCTTATTACGGAGCCTGGTCATGGACAGACCTCCCCGTTGGTGAGGGGAATTTATATTCTACAAGCGCCACCTTCTTTCTCACAATGCTGTCGCATCTTGTAAAAATCAAGCCTGTGAAGGTCCTAATAGCTACCGCTATTAGGACCTTCCTGCAGGTCAAATTTACAGCAATCCACTCTCTGAAGGACTCCTTCAGTGTCGTCTGCACAGACGACAATGAAGCTTCAATCAAGACCCTACAAACACGACAATTCACCGTATCCCCGTCTCTGGTCTTGAAGGCGAAACGTTAGGTCATTGTGAAATGACTTGACAAGATCGTCATCTCTCTCTCAAGTGAAGCACTGAAGATATCTATCGAGGAACAAAACACCTGGGCCTCATTAAATAGCATTTTCATCTATGTTAAAGATTACATTCTCAGACATCTCCATGGCTGCCCAAGCTCTCTCTGACGGTCTGGCCATATCATATTACCACATATACCCAAGCCATATAGAACCAGAATGTTCCACACACATCTCCCACTGCTGGACCTGCTGCTCCTACAATCACTCCACCAAGGACTGCCCAATCAAAGATAAGAAGTTTTGTTCAAAATGTGTGGAATGATGGACACGAATTCAGATCCTGCACCATCACTACGGCTCCATCATGTCTTAACTGCAGCTAAGTGCCCTCTCAGGAAAGAAATCATGTCTAAGAAAACTAAAGAAGATCTGAAGAAGAACACCTCCAATTCACCGACATACGCAGCAATAACCAAACTACAAGCCGACACCACCAAGATTCTAAACGTCATTATACAGTCACCTTCGCCAGCAACTCCCTCTCTCCACTCCCTGACGGTGCTCCCTCCAAGGTGCTCTACTGCATGGTGTATGCACACCTTGCAAATGCACTTTTAACACCACCATTAACGAACTACTGCGTCTGAACAACATGCCTGCCTTCAATTTCCCGGATTCCACACCTTCAGCCGACATCCTCAAGATCGTACAAGATGAAATTAAGACACATGTGCAACATCTGGGTATCTTTATAGTAGACGTTTCGCCATCCAGTGGCTTTATCAATAAAAAATTCTAGGACATAATTTGAAGAGAGTAGAACTATATACAAAAGATGAGGTAATCAGTCCCTCGACCTTGGAGTTGGTGTGTTCAGCACCGTAGTTGTGGAGATTCTGAAGAACAGACAGACAGACAATATTCTCAGGTAAGACCCACAAGTGGGTGAGTAATGAAGTCTGGACAGACGAAGAATAGTCGGTGAGAGGAAGATCTTGAGTCGTATATAAAGAGCCAGGGCTAAACCCAGCTGCGTAGCGTTGTGAGGCGATGTATGAAGGACCTGAAGACCAGGTAAGGAGGCTTGACCTTAAATAGGCGACAGCTGATAGGGACGGGTAGCAGACGAGGGCATAGTCACTGGTAGGCGGGATTCCCCAGTGGAAATAGGTCATTCCCAAAGAGATGGGTTAGTTGTAGTAGTAGTCGTAGCCGTGAAGACGGTTATGTACATGTCCTCAGAATCACGATTCCATGATGTTGCAGTGTCTGACAAGTTGTACAAGAATGGTATACAATACCGACAATTCTTCGTCTGTCCACACTTCCTTACTCACCCACTTGTGGGTCTTACCTGAGAGTATTGTCTGTCTGTCTGTCTGTTCTTCAGAATCTCCAGACCTACGGTGATGAACACACCAACTCCAAGGCCGAGGGACTGATTACCTCATCTTTTGTATATAGTTCTACTCTCTTCAAATTATGTCCTAGAATTTTTTATTGATAAAGCCACTGGATGGCGAAACGTCTACTATAAAGATACCAAGATGTTGCACATGTGTCTTAATTTCATCCTCAAGATCCTTCCCATTGTCTTGAACTTTACTGCACCTGCAGATCTGTCTCCTCCTGCCTAAGCAACTGTTCCTGAAACTTCTACAACCACCTCCACCGTCGACAACGCGGTTTATTCTGACTTACCCACAGCCTCTCAAGTCTCCCAAACTGCTGTTACACCATCATTACACCTCTCCACTGCTCCTGTTGACCCTCAGTCAGACTTCAGTACACCCTCAAGGGAGAACTTTATATTCTACACTTTTCCTTCAAATGCTGACACCATGACCTGCACTGAGCTCTACAAAGGCCTCGGTGCTGGAACAATCAAGTATGCCTGTGAATCACCTCTTCACTTCACACTTGCCCAAGTTCTTGAGTTCATCAAGCCTCTATGTTTCACATTTAGTAACAAAGACTAAAGTATACCACCTCTCCAGGAGCAGCTTCAAAAAGTTTGTAAATGGCTCCACTGCAAACCTGCCTCCTCAATTACTCCAATAACTCCCACCTGTGTGCTGCCCTCTGATGTTCCTACCTGCCTGCCCTGTCCTGCGACCTAGAAACTGCCAGCTTCTCAAGACTCAAGACCTCATCTACCACGAGACCGATGCATACATAACTTGTTCTTCCTGTTTCTCTAAGTCCGTCCCACGAGCGCCTAGCTGCTGGTTTAAGCTCTGGTACTTTCTCTACAACTGTGGACACTCCTCTCCAACGCTATTCTTCGCCTGTCCCGTCTTCCCCGCTCACCCCACTGGGGTCTTACCTAAACTCTCTTGATCTTGGTATTGGGCTGCGGGGGCGTTGGCCCCTGGAACACCCTCCAGGTAGACATCAAACTCTCCTGTATTGGACTGAAGAAGCCACTGGCTTTCGACACATCTCCACAATAAAGATTCCGTAATTGTTTTCTGAACCATTTACATCATAGTAGTAGGGAACAAAAACACACAATGCCATGACTTGAACAATACACAAATAACGCGACATAAGGGGGAGAAAAGCTTATGACGACGTTTGTGTCCTCAAGATCTCCGCCGAGAAATCTCTTGCAGTGATGTTCAAGGGACCAGATCCTGAGAATATATTACGTATTCCGGATTATAGAACTTGAGTGGACAGGTTCCTACCTATACTTGGGAATCTACATCCCCCACCTCCCTGGCGCCCATATCCGGCCAAGTTTTGCGTCATGCAACTACCTGCCTCTAATCGTTGCTGCAATCAAGACACCCTCAGCAATCATGCTGAGACAAGCATGACACTGGCAGACGGACGCACATGTGCAGTATATTTCACAGACAGTTCTGTCGACCCTGACAGGAAGAGAGCAGCAGGCATGTACGACAATGGTCACACACAAGGGTCGCGACTCCCTGACCACTGCACGGTCTTTCAAGCTGAGCTGGTGGCGATCCAGCAGTCATTGTCACATGTCTTACGATATCGACAATGTTCACCTTATCACATCTATTCTGAGCATAATGACAACCTTGGAAGTTCAGAGTAACAGAGCTACATTGAACTGAATCCCCTGTCATGCTGGCATCCTGGGAATTGAGGCGGCAGATGATGCGGCTTAGGCAGCCACAGATTATCCACATGTTGGGATTACCGTCCCCATCAGCCTACGCCAGAACAAACTGGTGGCCGCCAGAGCAATGAAACTTATGGGGCAGGTTCTAGGTGATGCCCCATCTCAACAGTGGTACCGAGCAGCGACTCTAGGAGAACCCCCTCTATATGAAAGAAGCTGGTCCAGAGCGCAGTGTACCGCCATCCATCGGCTTTGTTTGGGCTTTCTCACAGCCGAGACGATGATAGTCAAGGCAGAGGAGGAAATGTGCCAGCACTGCCAGCACGCTGTCAGCGCCCCCTAACACACTATCTCCTGGAGTGCCAAGTCACTGTGACACTCTGCCGACAACTAGCACTAACGTCCCCTCCCGAAGAAGACCTCATAGAAGATTGCGGCTGCCCTAGTGTACCATGGAGTCAACGCCACAGACAAGCTGTTGACCATGATAACGACATATCCTCCTTCTCGCTAGAGTGTCCACAATTAGGAGCGCATGCGTGTGCATATGCATATCTCTGAATATACGTGTGTAATGCGTCCAGCATGCACATGTATATGATCCAATGTTCATATTACAGACGGCGTTGTCGCTTATGAGACGCACCAGATGAACTGTGCAGAACAGTGCTTGAGCAACATAGGTTGCAACATTGCGGAACCTTTCTCCTGCGAGAGCCAGAGACGGGTCGTCACAATGTTTAGAACCGTGCCAGACCCCGGTCTTGGTGAACGTTATATATACATACCCCTCCGTCAGTGTGACTTGTCAATGGTCCAAGAGGGAACAAAACGTCGTCATGAGGGTTATTTGTGTATATCAACAACAGTAGCAGCGGCTGTGGCGGCAGCGGCCACAGCGGCAGAAGCGGCAGCAGCAGCGGCGGCGGCGTCCAAGGAGCAATGTGAGTAAGGTAGTAGTAACATAGGAAAAATTTTAATAAAGTTCGTTATCTCCAAACTGTATGAACACACTAACGTGTGTTAATCCCTTCCATAAAAAATACCACAGTTTATGAAGGTTGATTACGCTGCAGTAATCTCATTAAATATTATTAAACGCAAACTGATAAAATAGCATCTGCAAGGTTAATATTAGGTACGTATTAGTTTTATATATATAAAAATTGAAATTAAATTTTAAACAATGTTTACCACTAGTAGTGCATATTACCTCCTAGTATGTTTACATTTTTTATACTGAAGTTATACCCAAATGACACAGAATATGTATACTGTTTTGTCCTTTCGAAATAAGTCATTTTGTTTTATTTTATTCGGTTATCGTAGGTTAACGAAAGTTAGATTTAGCTTATAGTAGTTACTGGACTAAACATGATAATATTTTCTTTAATAATTTTGTCAAATATAACATCGATAAGAAACACCAGCTGCTCCAGTCTTCGATCTAACTTTTGCAGCCTTTTGAAAAAAAAAAAATCAATATGGAAGTTTTCATTGCCCTGTACTATTTGAAGAAAAATCTAACGATTTACCAATTGATGAAATCAATGTAGTGCAAATCAAGGCATAATTTGCACTACATGATTTGTTTTATGACAAAACAAAATATTCCAAAGAGAACTCAGAGATTTTCTAAATCATGTGGAAATCTTAAAAAATATATATATTAAAATTTACATATAACGAAAACAAACAAAACAAATGCAACACTAATAATATATAAAAGTGAGTACAGATAAGATGAACGATTTGTTGAATGATACTGATACTTTTCACAAACAAAGAAATAAAATCCATTGGATTCAGTTAATAGTAACTTCAACAGAAAAATAAAACGATTATTGAAAGACATAGTTGAATAAATTAAGGAATTCATGACAACCAGCCTGGCTTTACCATATATGTGTGGATTAATCACAATACATAAACCAGGTAAACCAACAGGCACATATTGAGCTCAGCTGGTTCAGTCTCTTATATATTATCACAATGGTTACTAGAAATGCTGAGACTGATTGTAAGCAAAGTTTCCAACTGTAATGTTAAGAATACTATTGATTTGGTAAACAAATTATGTACCTTAACTGACTTAAATTATTATAGTATAGTTAGTTTTGACGTTTCATCATTATTCCCAAAGGCTTCAGTTAATGACCTGATCATCCAAGCTGTTTATACTATCTACCCGATGCCCAACGTATGCACTACAGCCCGGCTGATCGGGAAGAGATTTGAGAAACTTGTCCAGTTCCCTCTTGATAACAGCTAGGATTCTGTTGAGAGGCTGTTGGGAAGTCTTTGACCTCTTACACTTACTGTGTTATACCTTAGTGTATCCATGGCACCTCTGCTTTTAATTAGGACATTGCACCGTCTACCGAGCCTCTTGCTTTGGTAGTGAGTGATTCTGTGTGCAGATTAAAGTAATTTTCTTTTTTATGCACAAAGCGCGGACGCTCGATCCTCTGTAAGGGACATAACCCTCTTCTCAGACGAAGCTGGAGAGTATAGCGATCTGCCTATTCGGACGAGGTGATCAGTGTTATCCCCTATAGATAAAAAGCCTCCTTGCTGTCTACACTAGTTGGCGTATATTCCTAAGATGGCCTGTCACCAACTTCAGGTGACAGTTGACAGTATTACAGACTGGGCTGCTTCTAACGGCTACCTGTTTTCAACTCGAGAAACGATGTCTACTCATTTCATTCAAAACAAGATTCAGGTGCCAGCTGCTGTGTGCTACTCTATGGCTTGTTCCTTCCCTCTGTGTAGCAGCTGTCACCTTAGTAATGATTTTGGATCGTTGCTTGACTAGGGCTACGAGGCATCTTATATAAGATGCTCTCCCACCATACTTGGGAGGCAGATTGATAGACCTTGCTACATTCTACGCTTCCATGATGGAATATGGCTGCAAGCTTTCATTCCTCGACCAGCTATTCCCTGCTGCGCTTTTAAATGTTGGTCCTTGACCTAAGAATCCGACTTTCCTTAAGTGAATTCTGTACTTTTTCTGCTGAAAATATCTATCTTAAAAGTCTTGTGAGCTTCCCTGGATTTCCTCGGTCAGAAGCCTGGCTTGCGCTACCTGTTTTGGGTTTGGCACACATTTGATAACCAACTTTATGCTGTGATGTTCATTGAGGAGAGAAGTTGGAGTCATTGGCTTATTATTCTAGGCTTTATATCTCATAGGCATAGTACATAGGCAAGTACTGGTTTTCGAACAGAGTTGTAGATGCATGGAACAATCTTCCGAGTACTGTGATAGAGGCTAGGACCTTGGGTGGCTTTAAAAAGAGATTGGACAAATATATGAGTGGGAGGGGCTGGGTTTGATTTGTGTCGTGAGTACGGGAATAAATTCTTAGGTAGTGGTGGTTTTGATAAGGACCTGCCTTGTATGGGCCAGTAGGCCTTCTGCAGTGTTCCTCCATTCTTATGTTCTTATGTTCTATATGGTTCTCAAATGCAGGCTGGTCCCTTACATTGCAGCCTCGATGTCTCTGCATTCAGAGAACTTCCTATGTTTGCCTCTGCCATGGCCCAGTATTCTTCTGTCCACTTTGTGATCCCAAAGATTCTGGTGTGGTTAGTTTATCTATAAATGCGGGATAATGTGGAATTATATTGCTGCCAGGGCGATTTTGGTGCACTGGGAAACAATCGAGCACATGCTAGGCGAAAGCTGCCATAAAGAGCTTGCTCTCAAACAGTCCTCGGCCTTTCAGTGGCTTCATTGGCTATATATATATATGTCCTTGGGAAGTGACTTACAAATTGGGATTTACAGACAAGAGGCAAGTTATACAGGGTTCGCCTTTGTGTGGGTTGGCCCTCATCCTTCAACAGCAATCATCACTTTGAGACGGATCGTTTTCGACTTAGAATCCAGCACACACATCTCACCAAGAACTACCCGTTCGCAGGTGTTCTGGGTATCCCCATCCCCTCAGTGCAGCTGATGGCGTGCAGCTGACTGTGGAATACACGTTCACTGTTTGCCCTCGATTTAGACCTTTCCTCTTTCGTTTTAGTTTTTTTATAATTACTGGAGTTTCAGTAAGGGTCCTGGGAAACTTATACGAGATTCTTTATTTATTTATCAATTTAATTGTATTTTTAATTGATTTTTTCAACTTTCTTGAAATCATACATTTATGTTGAGTGTTTTAATCATGCTAGCCTTACTGTACCTCTTGTTTAAGCTATATATATGGATCCTCCATCTTTTACCTCACTCTCCAGATTGCTTCACTTCTTGACAACTCTGAAGCTAAGAGGTACTTCCTAACATCCATATAACTCATCTGAGTTTTCAGCATCCAGCTGTGTCCTCATGTTCCTGTATTCTATGTCGGAAACATTCTCAATTTACCTCAGAATTCTACACGTCGTTATTATCAAGTCCCCTGTTATCCCTCCTGTCCTCCAGTGTCGTCAAGTCGAGTTTCCTTAACCTCTTCTCATAGGACACACCCTATGGCTCCGAGACTATTCTTGTTGCAAGCTTTTGCGTATTTTCTAGTTTATTGACGTGTTGACCATGTGTGGGCTCCATACTCGTGCTGCATGAGCCACATGTGAACGGTGTACAGTATTGTGAATAACTCCTTACTAAGGTATCGAAACACAACTCTTAGGTTTGCCAGACGCCCATATACTTCAGCAGTTTCTTGGTTGATATGCACCTCAGGAAATGTGCTCTGTATGAAATTCACCCCAGCATCCTTTTTCTTGAGTGAGGTTTGCAGTCTTTAACCCCAATGCCTGTACTCCGTCTGCTGTTTTCTTTGTTATTTCCCAAGCTTCATTACTTTGCATTTGGTGGGGTTAAACTCCTGGAGCCATTTGTCGGACCAGGCTTGCAGCCCGTCCATATCCCTTTGAAGTCTTTCCTGATCCTCGTCTGCTTGTATTTTCCTAATTAGTTTTACGTCGCCACCGAACAAGGACACCTCTGACTGTATCCTTTCTGTCATGTCATTCACATATTCAAGAAAAAACACCTGCCCAAGGACTGACCCTTGTGGAACCCCGCTCGTCACAGCCCCCCCACTCTGACACTTCATCACTTACCATCACTCGTTGTTTCCTTCCTGCGAGGTATGCCTTGATCCATTGCAGTGCTTTTCCTGTTATTCCTGCCTGCTCCTCTAGCTTTTGTAGCACTGTCTTGTGCGGAACTGTGTCAAAAGCCTTCTTACAGTCCAAGAAAATGCAATATACCCATCCCTCTTTCTCTTCTGTCTTACTTCTATTAACATGTCGTAGAACTACAGTAGGTTTTTGACAAAGGATTTTTCGTTCCTTTGTAGGTGCTCCACCAATCATATCCTGATAATCTGTTCTTTAACTTTACATATTATATGTGTCAGTCACACTGGCTTGTAGTTTAATACCGGCTGTCTTCTTTCTTAAAATTGGGACTACATTTGGTGTCTATCACACCATTGACAGTTGACCTGTTTCGATAGATTTGTTGAAGATAATGCCTCTGCTCCCTCTTGCAGGACCTATGGAGATATTTTATCTGGGCCCACCGCCTTCGAGGTACCTAATTCACATAGCAGATTCTTCACTTCCTCGGTTGTGTGTAGTGTGTCCAGCATTTGCTGATGTACTCTACTTGCTCGGTTTGCTGGAAGCTTTTCTGTCTCTTGTCAGAATACCTCAATAAATCTGGAGCTGAGCTCTTCACATTCTTTGTGAGCTCTCCTATCTTTCTTCTTCAGCCTGATTACCTGGTTCTTGACTATTGTTTTCCTCCTGATGTGGCTATATAACAACATTTGCGTCATATTTGGCTTCTGATGATATGCCATTCTCAAACTGTAGCTGTGCCTCCCTCCTTATCCATGCCACATGCTCCATCATTTCATTTACTGTCTTTTCTCTAGTTCTCTTCCCACTGAACCTCATACAGAAATTGCCTCATGCCTGTATAGTTCCTCTTTTGAACTTTGGTTTCTCCCCTCCTTCACGAGGAGCTTTACTCTCCACTGTTAACTCAACAAGGTATTCGAAACTCAAGACCACGGGATCACTAGCGTCGAGGGAGTTTTTGTATGTAATATTCCCTATGTCGTGTGTACGTGAGGGTACTCACCTATTTGTGATTGAAGGGGGGGGGAATCACAGCTCCTGGCACCGCCTCTTCGCTGGTCGTTATTAGGTCCACTCTCTCTCTCTTTCGCGAGCTTAATCGTATCTCTTCTTAAAGCTGTGTCTTGATCCTGCCTTCACTACATCTCTCTCCCGATTCTTCCAATTCCTGACAACTCTATGACTGAAGAAACACTTCCTAACATCCCTGTGACTCATCCGAGTCTTCAACTTCCAACTGTGACCCCGTGTTGCTGTGTCCCATCTCCGGAACATCCTGTCCCTATCCACCTTGTCAATTACTCCCAATATTTTATGTCTTTATCATGGCGTCCCTATCCCTCTTCTCCTCCTGTGTCGTCAGGTTAATTTCACTAATCCTCTCCTCGTTGGATATACTCCTTAGCTCCAGGACTAGTTTTGTTGCAAATCTTTGCACTTTCTGTAATTTCTTGACGTGATTGATCAGGTGTGACTTCAGATCTGAGCTGCATATGCCAATATGGGTCTGACGTACTCGGTGTACAGAGTATTGAACGATTCCTTATTTCCTTATTCAGGTATCGAAAAGCTATTCTTAGGTTTGACAGACGCCCATATGCTCCAGCAGTTATTTGGTTGATGTGCGCCTTGATGTGCTCGGTATTATACTCACCCCAAGATCCTTTTCCTTGAGTGAGGTTTGTAGTCCTAGCCTGTACTCTGTGGTCTTCGCTGACCTTCCCCAATCTTCATGACTTTGCAAATGGTGGGGTTAAACTCCAAGAGCCAGTTGTTGGACCAGGCTTGCAGCATGTCCAAATCCCTTTGTAGTCCTACCTTATTCTCATTCACATTCCTCATTTACTTCACATCGTCAGCAAGCAGGTACACCACTGAATCTATCCCTTCCGTCAAATCATTTCCATATACCAGAAACAGCACCGACCCTTGGACTGACCTTTGTGGAGCCACGCTCGTCACAGGCGCCCACTCTGACAGTTCGTCACGTACCATCACTCATTGTTTATTTAGTATCAGGTATTGCCTCATCCATTGCAGTGCCTTTCCTGTTATCCCTACCTGCTCCTCTAGGTTTTGCACAAATCTATTGTGCGGAACTGTGTCGAAAGTCTTCTTTCAGTCCAATATAATACAGTCTACCCACCGCTCTCTCTTTCTCCTGTCTTACTGCTGTCACCTTGTCATAAAACTCCAGTAGGTTTGAGTTACAGGATTTTCCCCTCCGTGAAACCGTGCTGGTAATCGTGTATAACCTCATTCCTCTCTAGGTGCTCCATCAGTGTGCTCCACCATAGATAGATAGATAGAGAGAGAGAGAGAGAGAGAGAGAGAGAGAGAGAGAGAGAGAGAGAGAGAGAGAGAGAGACAGACAGAGAGACAGAGAAAGGGAGAGAGTGAGTGTGTGTCTGTGAGAGAGAGTGTGAGTGTGAGAGAGTGTGTGTGTGTATGTGTGTGTGTGTGTTTTGTGTGTGTACTCACCTAGTTGTGGTTGCAGGGGTCGATTCATAGCTCCTAGTCCCGCCTCTTCACTGGCCGCTACTGGGTCACTCTCCCTGCGCCATGAGTTTTATCATACCTCTTCTTAAAGCTATGTATGGATCCTGCCTCCACTACATCGCTTCCCAAGCTATTCCTCTTCCTGACCACTTTGTGACTGAAGAAATACTTCCTGTGTCCCATCTTTGGAACATCCTGTCTCTGTGCACCTTGTCAATTTCTCTCAGTATTTTACTTGTCGTTATCATGTCCCCCCTTTCTCTCCTGTCCTCCAGTGTCGTCAGGTCGATTTCTTTTAACCTCTCCTCGTAGGACATACCCCTTAGCTCCGGGACTACTCTTGTTGCAAACCTTTGCACTTTCTCTAGTTTCTTTACATGCTTGGCTAGGTGAGGGTTCCAAACTGGCGCTGCATACTCCAGTATGGGCCTAACGTACACCTTGTACAGGGTCCTGAACGATTCCTTATTAAGATGTCGAAATGTTGTTCTTAGGTTTGCTAGGCGCCCATATGCTGCAGCAGTTATTTGGTTGATGTGCGCCTCAGGAGATGTGCATGGTGTTATACTCACCCCAAGATCTTTTTTCTTGAGTGAGGTTTGTAGTCTCTGGCCCCCTAGACTGTACTACGTCTGCGGTCTTATTTGCCCTTCCCCAATCTTCATGACTTTGCATATGGTGGGGTTGAACTCCAGGAGCCGATTGCTGAACCAGGCTTGCAGCCTGTCCAGATCCCTTTGTAGTTCTGCCTGGTCCTCGTCCGATTGAATTCTCATCAACTTCACATATTCTGCAAACAGGGACACTTCGGAGGCTATTCCTTCCGTCATGTCGTTTACAAATACCAGAAAAAGCACCGGTCCTAGGACTGACCCCTGTGGAACCCCACTCGTCACAGCCGCCCACTCTGACACCTCACCACGTACCATGACTCGCTGCTGTCTTCCTGACAGGTATTCCCTGATCCATTGCAGTGTCTTCCCTGTTATCCCTGCCTGGTCCTCCAGCTTTTGCACTAATCTCTTGTGTGGAACTGTGTCAAACGCCTTCTTACAGTCCAAGAAAATGCAATCTACCCATCCCTCTCTCTCGTGTCTTACTGCTGTCACCCTGTTACAGAACTCCAGTACGTTTGTGACACAGGATTTCCCGTTCCTGAAACCGTGTTGGCTCTCGTTGATAAGCTCATTCCTTTCTAGGTGCTCCACCACTCTTCTCCTGATAATATTCTCCATGACTTTGCATACTATACATGTCAGTGACACTGGTCTGTAGTTTAGTGCGTCATGTCGTGTGTGTGTGTGTGTGTGTGTGTGTGTGTGTGTGTGTGTGTGTGTGTGTGTGTGTGTATGCGCTAGTTAGCTATCCTGTTTTTTATTCTCGATAACGCTGAAAGATGTACACTGAAAATTTACTCTTCAAAATTCAAAATTATCTACAAGTTGTTCATAATTCAGTCTTCTGCAGCAGCACCCGCTGATGACTTAGTACTCTGAAGCAGCGCACGCTAATGATTTAGTACTCTTAAGCAGCGCACGCTTATGATTTAGTACTCTGAAGCAGCACCCGCTAATGATTTAGTACTCTGAAGCAACACCCGCTAATGATTTAGTACTCTGAAGCAGCGCACGCTAATGATTTAGTACTCTTAAGCAGCGCACGCTAATGATTTAGTACTCTGAAGCAGCACCCGCTAATGATTTAGTACTCTGAAGCAACACCCGCTAATGATTTAGTACTCTAAAGCGGCACCGACTCATGATTCACTCCTTGATGTGAAATCACTTCACGAGTCAGTATTCTGATGCCTTCACAATTCATGATTCCGTCTACTGATTCGACCGATCCACTCATGATTCAGTCTACTGAACTGACGATCCACTCATGATTCGGTCTTGTGATGTAGCCCCCACTCATGATTCAGTCTATTGATATAGCCCACACTCAAGATTCATTCTTATGATGTACCCACCCCTCTCACGATTCAATCTTCTGAAGTAACCCCCCACTCATATTTCATTCTTGTGATGTAGCCCCCACTCATGATTCACTCTTATGAAGTACCCCCTTCCCTCATGATTCAGTGTTTTGATGTAGCCCTCGCCAACCAAGATTGAGTCTTCTCTTGTAGCCTCCAGCTCATGGTTCAGTTCAAATGTAGCCCCTTCACTTATGATTCAGTTCTGATGTATACCCTTGCTTATAATGCATTTCTGATGTAGCTCCTCGCTTATGATTCAGTGTTAATGTAGCCCCCGCCCATGATTCATTTATGATGTAGCCCCGCTCACGATTCACCTCTGATATAGCCCGCGCTCACGATTCGTTTCTGATGTAGCCCCCAGCTCTTGATTCACTGTTGATGTAGCCCCCACTAATGATTCAGTTCTGATTTAGCCCCCGCTCATGAATCAGTGATGTAGCCCCCGCTCATGAATCTGTGATGTAGCTCCCGCTCATGGTTTAGTGATGTAGCCCCCGCTCATGAATCAGTGATGTAGCCCCCGCTCATGATTCAGTGTTGATGTAGCCCCCACTAATGATTCAGTTCTGATTTAGCCCCTGCTCATGAATCAGTGATGTAGCCCCCGCTCATGAATCAGTGATGTAGCCCCCGCTCATGAATCAGTGATGTAGCCCCCGCTCATGAATCAGTGATGTAGCCCCCGCTCATGAATCAGTGATGTAGCCCCCGCTCATGAATCAGTGATGTAGCCCCCGCTCATGATTCAGTGTTGATGTAGCCCCCACTAATGATTCAGTTCTGATTTAGCCCCCGCTCATGAATCAGTGATGTAGCCCCACTCATGAATCAGTGATGTAGCCCCCGCTCATGAATCAGTGATGTAGCCCCGCTCATGAATCAGTGATGTAGCCCCGCTCATGAATCAGTGATGTAGCCCCCGCTCATGAATCAGTGATGTAGCCCCCGCTCATGAATCAGTGATGTAGCCCCCGCTCATGAATCAGTGATGTAGCCCCCGCTCATGAATCAGTGATGTAGCCCCCACTCATGAATCAGTGATGTAGCCCCCGCTCATGAATCAGTGATGTAGGTCCCGCTCATGAATCAGTGATGTAGGTCCCGCTCATGAATCAGTGATGTAGCCCCCGCTCATGAATCAGTGATGTAGCCCCCGCTCATGAATCAGTGATGTAGCCCCCGCTCATGATTCAGTGTTGATGTGAAAATGGTGTTCATCATTGTAAGCTGATGAGTGAGATTGTTGATGAATCAGCCAACTACGTAATATATTTGAAAATTTGTCTTTTCGGTTTGTCATGGAAATTTCTGACATTGTAAAACATTTTACTTTAAATGTCCACGTGTCTTGAATTAGAGATAAGATTCTTTTTACTAATACTCTGAAAAATTCAAGAAATATGTTATTCAGAAAAGTGAAAAGCTTTTACTGGTAGAGCCTCCTCACCCTTGTTCTTTTTGCTTCCTTCGCTTCCCTGGCTCTTAAAAGCAAATGAAACAATATTGGGTTTCGTTGGAATCGAGCTCTTTGTGCTCTTGACAAGTATTAAAGGCAACTCAAGTTGAATTTAATTTCAGCCTTTTCTGTCTTGTTATGCCTCAAGACCCGTAGTATGTCAAATGAAATATAAACTAACCTGGAAAATTCGTATTGAAAATAAATAATATTACTGCGTTTCCTAGCTAGGTACTCTGGGAATGAATGAATATTTGAACCGGTTCTTGTTTTCACTTTTTTAGTAAAGTCTGTAGTTGGTGCTTCAATAAAATCTTCAGTCTACACCCAGGTCATCTGGGTGTGTCCAGCTGTAATCAATGCCTCTACATGTCTCTAGTACTCTACTAACATGGAGTACTAGATGGAAAGCCTTAAAGATATACTTAACCCATTGTTTCCCTATCACATGAGTTCTTGAGATCGTGGTCTATTCTTCTTCTGCTCCTTCAAGCTAAAATTGGCAATGATGTTGGTATAACAGTTAATTACACACAGATACAGTGAAAAAAATCAATAATGACAATGTTTCGCTAAGTTTGTGGTCGATTCGTCGTGGTTAATAAAGGTAACCACTGAATCTAAGAGTCATTTACCGAACACAAAGCATAATTCAAGTTTACATAGACCGCAGAGTAGGATATTATCACGACATTATCAGTCATTTTACCAGGCACCTGAGTGGACAGTATAGTAGACTATGACCACATTGCCTAGTACCTGAGTGACACTTCTGAAAGACTGGCCACATTGTTTGGTACTTGAATGACACGTGATATCGTCTGAAAATTTGTTTCGGTCATAAATTGATCTACTACAGTAACTTTGGAACAATAAAGGAATTAACTGGTAAATCTGCCTGTTGAGCTTCGTTTCAAAATTAAATGAAAGAAGAATATTACCAAACAATCTTCTTTTTTTATATAACTTGAGAACCTTCTCTTCAAAGCCTCTAAGTAATATTATAGACTACCTGGAGGCTCTCGCTCTGGTTGATGATCAAGTATGAGTTTTTTTTACTAAACAGTTATTTTGTAGTCCAGGGCATCTGCTGTTTTGTATGAGAAAAGAAGACACGGCGGTGTATCATAAATAATGACAAGAATATAATTTGTTTGAAATTACATGGGGGTGGCAGCGGGTTTCTTTCTTATGTTAATGTAGCTAGGAGGAGTTTCTCCTGAAGATGGGTGGTGGAGATTAAGACATTCCTGACATGCTAAACAGATTACTACTATACACACACAACCCGCACATATAAAAGAGAGGAGCTTACGACGACTACTATATTTCCCTTTATGTTTTCCTTTGAAGAACTATTGTTTAATATTTTTCTTTCTCTGTTTCTAATCTCCTTCTCTGATGATTTTTTTTTTACTAGATATATATCGGTTAGTGCGCGATCCCAAAAGAGCATCACGGTATTTTATAACCACAGTACGTGTGTGGCATAAGTTTCTAATGCTGTTAAAGGATGGCACTGAGGATCTGAAGCGAATCAGAAGAGGTGCTGCCATTTGAAAAATGGCAAATTAGGACATACACAGCCAAAAACATATTCAAAATTAGGACATACACAGCCAAAAACTTATTCAAACCCTCCAGCGAGAAACAGCATCTTTGAAGCCAAACTTAAGAGGCATTCTTCTGTTACTTTAGACCAACATCCTACAACACATCAGCATTTTCAGTTTGTAGCCGCTCAGAAGTTGCATTAACAAGGGATGGAATGTTTTAGCCAATCAAATTATCGCATGGAAAGGAGTATTTCAATGTTCCAAACTTCTTCCATTTAAAAGTAGGCAAACGTGGACTCTCAGACAAAAATCAATGCAAACTGTTCTCTACGTAAGACTAAACTGAATTTAAGTAGGTTAGTAAGTAAATAGGTAAACAAATAAGTACGTACTATTTATAAATAACCCGCACTTTGGAGAGGAGTCTCACAACATGTTTTAGTCTCTCCTGGATCATTCCCAAACAAATATTATTTGACAATTATCCTGGGTGGACTGAAACGTCTTCATGAGATTACTTATTGCAGATTATTTGTCAATTGTTCCAGCCTAGGTATTGTGACATTTTATTCTTGAAAAAGTATGTAAGTTTTATTTTATTTATTCTTTGGTTACTTAACATTCAACATTGTACAGCTGTAATGTGCACATAACAGCTGTAAAATATTATATACAATATTGTCTTAATGAAAGTTGCACAAAAATTTACACAACGAAAATTAAGGCAAAAAATCCTTTGAGGAAAACACATCAACTCTAAACATTTGAAGCACACTAAAATGATTCAGTCTTTACTTACGTCACATAATCCAACAAAATTTGCATCTACATACTTAAACCCATGAAACGCATCACACATTTATTTTTTAAATGCATCATATATTAAAGATTTATGCTATTATTTTTTTTTATTCAGGGGGAAGTGCTAAAGGAAGGGGAGGATAGTTGTTGTTGTTGTTGTATATTCGCCGGTACTCTCCCGTCCCGGGTCTTTTCCAGATGGTGACCCGGCCTTGACTCCCTGTCGTGGGAGTGTCTGAGACCTATGTCTCCCATGGGAGGAGGACAAGTACCGCCTCATCGTCTGGGACCAACTGTCCCCAGGTCTTGCCACGTTCCCCGCCCTCACGGGGCTCGTAGGGAGAAGCTAGGCCTTATACACACACAACTCTGGTCTGCCATCTTACCCGCCACAGGGGGCTAATGGAAATGGCAGTCTTGTGAGCTGCAGATGGTTGCAAGCTCCAGCTTTGGCACCTACCCTGCCCTAAAAGGGCTAGGCATGGTGGGGAGGATAGGTTTAGTTCCTTAGATCAAGAACTCCTTACCAGCATGAAAGCACCGGCTTTGAAGAGGTATGCTCCATTAATAAAATGAAAGATATGTGTGGCAAAATAGTTGTTACATTCTCTTCTAACATTACCAACCTTCTGCTAAGTATACTACAATTTAAGGAAGAGTCTAAATAAAGCTGACCAGAGAGCACCTATTTGCCAATTGTCCCATGAACCTTTTCCTAGTTACAGTTCACCAGGGTTGAAGAACTGAAGTCGATTGGATAAAGTATTCTGGAGTTATAAACAGAAGCCTTGGAAGAAGTTAGTGGAATACGAGAACATTCTACCTAACACTATGGCTCTGGCATAAAATCCGACGAAAATATAGTATTTAAGGGCTAATTATAGACGTGAAAATTAAAAACTCCATTAGAACGCCAGCTTTCAATATGAGTCAATTTTCTGTTTGCGGTTCTATTCAACTGGGCAGCTGGCCCAGTGGCTTACGCACTGGCCTGGAGTTTTACGACTCACTCGCCATGAGTTCTAAACCCACCTGGTTTGTTTAAAATCATGTTATTACGATTTCGTGGACATTACTGATTTTTATTTTTATTTCAAAAAAGTCCCATTTGATTATTTTTTTTTTTTTTAGAAAATTATTAAGTTGCCGTTTGGCACTTTCATAGGTCAAATTCAAAACAAAATACTTCCAATTAAGATATACCAGCACTGAGTATTTCTAAGCTGTTCAAAAGAAGCTATCTCTAGCTTTCTTATAATAATGTATATGAACACTGAAACTTGGAAGCCATTCACAAAGGGCATTCTCCAGGTTTGATCTGAATCCATCGATTCCATTTTTTTAGAGAATGTCAGTAACGCATTAAATTTGCAGCTACACAGTCCAGTCCTATATGGTGTCATCCTTCACATATGAAGCCGATCAGTAGAGGCATTGTTTAGCTATAATATGGAAATCAATGTCACTTTTTCCATAAAATTAGCAAATTGGGAATTATTACTATTTATCTCATGAAATTAGCAAATTGTGATTAACACAAGAAACCTTTGCTGTCTAGAACAAAAAACACAATGAAAATTTGAAGCCAGTCAGAATAGGCTTTGATAATTAAACATTTGTGCAACACTTGGGTACCTTTATTTTTTAAACGTTTCGGCAACCTGTGGCTTCCTCAGTCCGGTACAGAAAAGAATGGTTGAAGTTTAGAAGGAGTTTGAAGTAATCAGTTCCTCAGCCTCGAGTCATTGTCATGTAATCGACTCCAATCTGATTTTTTTTTTTTCAACCATCTAAATGTATGTTTTTCTTCATCCCACAAACTTATTTTAACCATTGCTAATTTATCTTGAAATATTTTTCCTACGTTCATCACCTGAGTATGATATTTAATAAAGTAAAACTATTGTACATATTTGCAGAATATCTTGTACTTAATCACTAAATTAGAATAATAAATTAATTTATTGCATATTTTTTTAAAAAAATAAATAAACAAATAAAAATGATGACTGACAGAAATAAAAACTAATTTCAATGATTTTTTTTGTAATAGCTCCAATGCCTAAGTTAACACTATTTGTGTTATATAATAAGACTATATTATAGGTTCATGAAACTTTACTGACAAGCTGTAACCAGCGGTACACTCCAGTGTTGTGGTAGCTGTAACCAGCGGTACACTCCAGTGTTGTGGTAGCTGTAACCAGCGGTACACTCCAGTGTTGTGGTACCATATTGTCTGCTGGGAGTTGCTCTGAATACTCATTATTCAGTACAGCAGCTAACTACTCAGTCAAGCAATATTATTATATAAAACAGAAAAAAAAACATGCATATGTAAAAACATTTTTACAGTTTATACAATGCGACATGTATAGCTATATTTATTTGATTAGTATGAAAGAAAAAAGTAATTTTAACATTATTAGATTCCCCACTTTACTCTAGCAATACCACACTATCTTTAATAACAATTAGAGTTTACGAGAAAAATGGTGAATGCAAGTCGTATATTATTATAATGTTATTTAAGTTATTGTATTCTCATACATCGCTTCTCCCTTCCCGGGACTCGTCTCTCCCACAGTGTCAGGGACCTTGAGGTGGTCGCAGAATATAAATCGTTATAAACCCTTATTTACTAGACTAAATATATTACCAAAGGTACATTAATACACATGCGCAACACCTGGCTATATTAATTTTAAGGATATTTAGCAAAGCTGCAGTTTATCAGTTGAATAGACAGAATGTAAACTGGAAACAGTGATTATATACTGTGAAGTAGTGGCATATTAGGTAATTAGTCCCTGAGCACTGATGTGTGCTCAGTCCCTTAGCCTTGATTAATCTAGAGGGAAGTCTACTTTTTCTAGGACCACTGTAATCCTCTAGTTCCACTGGCTCCAATTCACTAAATTATGGCAGACTTACTGCTCATCGTTACCTGCTGTTTCTTATGGACTGGCATTTCCAGTCACTTCTCTAGACTGTCGGTTAAATTCAGTTGCCATTAAATGGGTTTCTCTGTTCATTTGATATAAATTCATTCAAGTCACATTTATAAAATAAACCCATTAAGGCACCAACATCGCTGCTAGTCTTCGTGGTGAGGCTGAGCCTCTCAAACATCAGCACTATCTTGAGGTGAATAAACGTCGAGCAGTAAGATGAGATTGTTAATTTACGAGTTCATGCAATATCTTAACTATGACTAGTTGGGTGTGAAAAAGACCCATTGCAGCTGCAGCTGCAACATAGTCTCTGTCGGCACAATGAAATGTTTTGTTACATTCTTTGTAAAGTGACTAATCCATCCTTCTATTCAAGGTCAATTTATTACTGTGGTTTAAACAGATAAAATGTCTGACTGTGAAATGAAGTAGTGAATGCGTGACTGTGTTTTGTAAGCTTCATGTTCACAAAAGTGATATCTCCATTATGCACTTAATCGTATATTGGCGTTATGATACGTCATAAATGGGTAATTTTTGTTAAAAGGCGACAATCTAGTCTAACCATCTCTAACGTAAATGTAAATTCAGGAAATTTCTGAGAAGTCCTGCTGCAGGTTGACTAGCAATATTTCGGGTAATTGCCATGTAACGTCACGTTTAAACACAATGTAAGAATACAGACGATGAAGGAGCGTCGAGATCTAGGTAAGAAAATTTAAACAAGGTCTCATTTGAAGACTGTTTGTAAATTATATCATTACGAATGTAAAGTTATTCCTTATCAGCACCTTTCCCAGCAACACCTTTCCCAGCAACACCTTTCCCAGCATCACCTTTCCCAGCAACACCTTTCCCAGCAATACCTTTCCCAGCAACACCTTTCCCATCAACACCTTATCTAGCCGAGCCTTTACTAGCAATACCACTTCTAGAACGTCTTTCCCATCAACACCTTTTTAGGAGCACTACTTCCAGCTGTACCTGTCCTAGCAACACCACTGCCAGCAACACCTCTCCCATCAACACATTTCCTAGTGACACCGATTCCAGTGACACCTTTCTTAGCAACACTATTCCAAGCAGCACCTTTCCTAGCAATTCTACTCACAGCAACACCTTTCTAGCCAACTCATTTCCTAGCAACACCAATTCCAGTAACACATTTCCCAGCAACACTTTTCCCGTCAACACCTTTCCTAGCAACAACACTCCCAGCAACACCTTCCCAGCAACACCTTTCCCTGCAACATTTTTCCCTCGCATCCGCCTGAGCAACACTTTCCCCAGGTAAAACCCCTTCCCCAGTAACACCATCAGCAACACATCTTCAACCAACACTATCCAGAATCACCTCGCCTTCAAAACCTTACCAAGTAACACCTTTCCCAGCAATATTGTTCCCAGCAACACCTTTCCATGGTAACACCATCTCAGGCAACACCTTCCCTGGAAACATGCATCCTCACAACACTTACTCCAGAAATACTTTTCCATCAATACTTTCCACGACAACGCTTCCCCAGCAAATTTTCCTCAGCAACACTTTTCCCAACAATATCTACCCTGACAACATCTTAGTAATACCTCTTTCGACATCAACTCCCCTGACAACACCTTAGCAACACGTCCCCTAGCAACACCTCATCCAGTAGTATCTTCCTAGAAAGATCTTCAAGTGCAGCACCTCCCTCAGCAACACACCCTCAAGCAACACCTCCCTCAGTAATACATCACTCAGCAACACATCCTTAAGCAACACCTTTCCAGGCAACACGTCAACAAGCAATACCCCCAAATAGCAACTCCCCAGCAACACTTCACAAGGCAACACTTGCCTTAGAAAAATCTTCCTCTGCAAAACCTCAAAGAAACATCTCCCTAAGCAACGTTTCCCCAAGCAACACCCCTAGCAACACCTTACAAAGCAACCCCTGCCGAAGTAACACCCATAGCAACACCTTACAAAGCAACCCCTGCCCAAGCAACACCCCTAGCAACACCTTACAAAGCAACCCCTGCCCAAGCAACACCCCTAGCAACACCTTACAAAACAACCCCTGCCCAAGCAACATCTGCGGCAACATTTCTTCCCAGCACCATCTCCCTCAGATACATCTTCCCAGTAACACTTCCTCCTGTAACACCTCTCTCAGCAATACTTCCTCAGCAACACCTCCCCTAATAACACCTCCCTCAGCAGCACTTCCCTCAGTAACACTTTTCCAGTATTCCCTCCATGAGCAACACCTCCCTCAGCAACACCTCCGCAGCAACACTGCCATGTAACAAATAAGCAACACCAAGCCAGCAACATTTCCACTGGTACACTTCTCCAGCTACACTTTCAGCAAACACGTTTCCAGGAGACTACACCCCCCCCACCCCCACAGCAACACCTCCCCAGCAACACCTCTTCAGCTCCTGCCTTATCTAACATCTTCCAAAACAGTACTTTCACAATAGTACTAAACATTAATCACCACAACAGTGGTAATTACTCTTTAGTGTGGGGACAAAGTGTGGTGGTAGTACGCTGACCAGCCCCAGGTATAGTAGAGTAATAATCACCCTAACAATTTCCTTCCCTTGTTCTTCATGGCAGCCTGCCCAGTGGGCAGGACTATTTCAGCAGTGGGGAGGCAAAGTCGCCTATTGATGTTGGAACCCGTGTTGACTAGGGAAGCAAATGTTCCAGATCAACATGATGCCCCCTTCCAGCACGGTGATCATACCAACACCTGAAGCCGTCAGTCGCTGGTACTATTACCAAGGTTTCTTAACTCCAATAAGCAACGTTGTAATAGCAATTTTTATGTTACAAAAAAGTTTTTATTAAACAAAAGGACAAAAACATAATTACATATTTTTTTTTCACCTTCATTCATCATACCGTCTTATTGACGTCTAAGTGGCTTTATTTAAACACTACAATGTTACTCAACTATATAAAATAATTTTTATAACGTGTTTAAAAATTGTTGAATATTTTTTTTAAATCTTCACGCGCCGCTGATCCTTGTTTAACAAACATTCTTCGTAGAAATATAAATAATCCTTACTGCACTAACATAATAAAATAGTTGCAGTTTGCATTTTCTGTACACTTTCTAGAATTTGTTTGGGATTTCTAGTAACCCGAAGTTAGAAATTAATTGTTTATCAATATACTTTTTTTTTTTACATTTTATTAGGAAAACTGCATTACATAAACTTTGCCCATAGACAGCTAGGCTCACCACATGGTGCCAATATACATATATCAATTACAAGGAACACTTGGTGATTACAAAATCTCACTTAGAAATCCAAATCCATGTTATACATAAAATACTCAAGTGTATATGACCTTTGTAAAGAATATGATATGTCATTAATCAAAGCCAAACACCCTAAGATATGAAAACCCTGCATAATTCAAACCAAGCTCATCAAAAGAAAAATGACCATCTCCATACAGCAGGATGTTCATAAAACAATCACTGTTCACGTGAACATAATAAATTTAACCCCATGTTACCCTTTCAACTCAAACAAACCATATTAATATGACACCACAAAGAATACACACTTATAACACTCCAGAACAATAATTTTACATACAAAGAACATTCGGATTGAACATTAAAAGCCACGTAAACCCCGTGCACTACCACAATTTTGATTACATTCCCAATTATATATATATATATATATATATATATATATATATATATATATATATATATATATATATATATATATATATATATATATATATATATACATATATAAAACCCATTACTGTTCATACATAAGCACAACATATAATACCTTACCCACTAAATAGGCTTTGCACAAAATAAGTCTTCACCCAACCGACCGTCTATATAACAAACCCCGCTTTAATTACCACAATACCTAAATCAAAACTTACATCCCCAAACAACGGGAATACTTCACTGACAATGTACTTTATATGAAACCTTACAGTTGAACCTAATGTTTTTTTTTTTTTTGTACATTTTTATAGGAAAACTGTATTACATAAACTTTGCACCATTGACAACAAAACAAACCACATAATACAAAATTATAAATATATCAATTACAAAGAACACGCATTTGTTATATATATCATGGAGGGATCCAATCCCGTGGTATGCTAATCATACCACAAACCTTTTAAAAGTTTCACATGAGACAAATGTATGCAAAAGCCATTACTGTACAAAGACAATGCCTGACATAAAATACCAAACGTCACAAAGGGCATTGCACTTTGAAAACTAACCATCCAAAGCATCTTAAAAAAAAACTCTACCTAAAATACCATAGAATTACAAAACGAAACATAACCCCAGACAATGGGATTTTCATCATTAGCAAAGAAATATACTTTGACCCTAAGAAAAATTTATTACCTGAAATACTCTGACAACAACTCAACCGTACACACATTGAAAATCCCCCGTCAAACCAAAACAACGTCCACCTGAGAGGATCATGAAACCACAGAATATACCCCCTACCCCCATGACAAAAAGACCCTCACGATCAAGAAAACAAACCCCATCCAATGACCCATTCCTAAGAAAGAGATTCAACGATTTGATGAGAAGTCTATACCAATACATCACAAACTAGCCATAGATCGACTCTTATTCCACATTACATGAGAATTTTTTTTTTTTTTAAAATTTAAAACTTATATTTTTGTTTCTTTCCCTTCTGTGCCCTAAAAAGACCTAACACAAATGACGGACCATTGCACCCGCCCTACCAAGATAATGAAGATCAACCCCAGAAACCATCCCCCACCTATGCCCCCCACCACTGCCACCTATCACCCCTTTTGTTCAAGTGCCTCATCTCCCACTCCCATACCCCACTTTGTGCCAATAACCCCCATTTCCCTAAACCCTAGGCAAAACCCCTCACCCTCCCCATTACCCTCTTAGATCCTCCAATCTCATATCCCTATATGACATCCTGAAAGCTTTTACCCACGCCTGACCATATAACATCCTATTCCTGCACTTAGTTCGGTAGATTCTCGCCGATATTACCTTAATACGATCCATTACCCCCAAATCCCTGACCCTCCATGAACTGCAAACAAAATCTACCGCACAATACATGAGTCCCCTACGCGATACTGCATCTATACCTTCAAAATCCAAAAACATGGCCCTCAACATAGGAATACCCCCCCTCCTAAGAAGGTTAACACACGCCCAAACCATTCCCTCACTTGTCCTAAAACCTCGCAAAAATATATTTCGTGTAACGTAGTTGCCAGCTCCCCACACCTACCACACCCTCCCTCCTGAACTAATCCCATTATTGCTAATGATGCACGAGAGGCCACAACCCCATGAAGAAACCTGTACATGAACTCCCTATCCCTAGAACTGATTCTCAGCACCCTGAAGCCCTCCCAGATCCTATCCCATCCATACATTGGGAACTGTGACACGCCCTCCAAAACCATTTGTACCTCCCATAAACCACCCATCCGACCTACCCTTAAAGTCTGTGGATTTGACATTACAAGTAAATTACGCATAATGTCCCGACAATAAACCAAATCTCTGTCATTCCACCACTCACCCATCTCCCTAAGAATGCTGGTGACACCCCCCCCCCATCCAAACCTCCGTGAACACTCCTCCGCATCAAGCATCTCTTCAGGTATACACTCATCAGTCTATGCTCCAACCATATTAGCCCCAACCCACCCAACGAAACTTTATTACGAACAACCTCTCGCCCCAGCCAATGTCGTCCTCCACCCCATACAAAATTAATAACCTTACGTTCCAATACCATTACATCTTCCTGCAGCAAAGGGTAAATAGCTGCCACGAACCATAATCTACTATAAACCATACTATTCACAATAAGAACCCTCTGCCGCACCGTCACTTCCTTTATACTCCACACCTTCAACCTACCTATCGCCCCCTTCACAACCTCTCCGGAATTCTCTTTCCTGGTTTGCACACGATCCCTCATGAAAATTACCCCACAAATCTTCAAACTATCCACAATAGTCCACCTCTGACCACTTCCCAACGGCCCTCCCACCCAAGAACCTACCTCCATTAATTTCGACTTACGCTCATTTATCCTCATGCCCGTTGCAGCACAAAACATATATATAATTCCCCAAACATTCGTTAATCCTTTCACAGAGCCCACGAGCACCGTAGTGTCATCCACATACCCCACGATGCCCGTACGTTCCACTGCGTCCTCCACATTCATCCACACCCCAATCTCGACCATTCTATAAAAAGGATCCTGCAAACAAGAAAATAAAATCTGTGATAACGGACAACCCTGACGTAAACCCCTATTCATCTGTACCACCTCCCCCAGTTTACCATTGATCTGAATTCTCACACTCGCCCCTTCATACAATCTCTCCACCCAATTCACTACCTCCTCCCCGAATCCCTGCCGTCTCATCACCTCATACAGAACCTCGCGCTCCACGCAATCATACGCACCTTTCCAATCTAATGCTAAAATCCCGCCTCTCCCATACGCCGAATAATTTTTAATTCTTTCCAGCCCATTGACGACACTCCTACCCGGTATGCCACACTGACCCTCCGCTATCACCTTCCCCAAAACCCTCTTTAATCTATTGCCAAGGATTTTCGCCAAAATCTTATAATCTGCATTCATTAAAATAATTGGATGATAATTACTCATTGTATCCTCCTCTCTCCCTTTTCGAACCAAAACCACTACCCCTATCCCCGACCCAACCTTCCCCAAACCATCCAACCTCATTCGTTCCATCAAGCGTACCAAACATTCCTTCACCCCACCCCAATGTTCCTTATAAAACTCATTTGCAATCCCATCCAAACCCGGTGAACGTCCCTTACTGAGGCCTGCCACCTCCTCCCACACCTCCCCTTCACTAATAGCTTTTCCCAATTCCACCTTGTCCCTTTCCCGTAGCCTGTCCTCTATGCCTTCCAAAACCTGATTCCCGTGCACCCCCCACACTACTCATATAACGACCGAACCATTTATCCGCATAAACTCCTATCGCCTCTGTACCCCGTATCACCATACCCTGCTCGTAACCTTCCATCCCCTGTTCCACCACCATTCGTTCAATCGTCCTATCCTCCCTTCTCTTAGTGCAATGTCGCAAAACATTCTTCGAAGGCCTATCACCCATCAAAATGTCATCCACTCCCTCTTTAAATCTACACGCTTCAAAACGTTCACTCTGTATATCCCATAGCCGCTCCTTTAAAATTTTCAGATCCCCTGTCTCCTTCCTATCACCCCTATCATAACACCTCTGCAACTGTCCCTCCACATATTTTTGCAAACCAAATTTCCACCCTGCCTCCTCCCTGCCTAACGACTGATAATACCTGCGAATAAGCGGCTTACCCTGAGTCACCACCATTCTAACACATTATCCGCCATCGCTCCTGCTGCCCAAACCCTCCCCCACCACTCCTCAAAACACTCTCTCTTATCCCCTCCCACCAAAAGAGCTACATTCAATTTCCAAAACCCCTTATACCACTGTGCCACGCCATCCCAGCTCAAATCCACTAAAACCCCCGTGTGATCAGAGAATCCTACATCAAAAGTTTGCACCCTTCCCACCACCACCTTATGAGTAACGTAAATTCTATCCAGTCTCGCCGCGTAACTATGTCGAAAGAAAGTATGCTCAACTACTCCTCCCGCCCCTATCACATCTTTTAATCCCACACTTCCCAATAAATCCCTTAAAGCCTCAAGCACACAACCTGATCCTTGGGCTCAACATCCCTTTTCCGAATGACACAATTGAAGTCCCCACCAGCTACCACTACACCAGGTAAATCGCGAAAAGCATAGATCAAAATATTCCTCACAAATTCCGTCTTAACCAAACGAACTTGCTCCGCCGGCATATATATACCCAAGAAACACACCCGCACACCTCCCCAGTATCCCTGCACTCTAACCACCCACCGCCCCCACACTCCTCCCAAGCTAGGAGTTAAAAAGGACTAGACTCTAAAATCGCCACTGCTGACCCACCCTTGTGTCGATCCGAAGAACCCGCTAAAACCCTATACCCTTTTATGATCAAGTCCCTTCCTACCCTATGATTGTGTTCCTGAATGAAGACTAATTGGACATTAAACCTCCTCAGTGTGCACTCTACCCATGCCCTCTTGACTTCCGCGCACATACCATTTACGTTGATCGTCAAACACTGGAAGACGGGTGCAATGATTTGCCCTTCGGCTTCGACATAAATTTTCCACCTAACTTACCTTTCCCCAAACCCTTTCCCACCCCAGATCCACCCTTAACTTTCTCATCATCCTGTAAAACAACCAAACCTTTCCTTGCAGACTCCACTGACGGTCTCTTACTCATTCTCTGGGCAGGCGTCAGATCTTCGTCATGCTCCGATTGATTCCCCGTCCTCTTACGGGTACCTGACTGGAATTCCATACAGTCACCACCGTCCACCTGATGTACATCTGCAATTATTACTTATCCAGGTAAAGCCGGAACGTCCAAAGAAACTGTCTCCCCCTCACTCATCACCACACCACCACCTTGTCCCACCACACTGGCGGCGCTCATAATCTCACCAAGAGGCTCCTCCATAATATCCCTTAACACCTCCTCTAAAGGAATGTCCTCACATGATAACAGACCCCCACGAATCTCACCTCCGACATCAGTCTCTTTTAGCACCTGGGGTTGCTCAGCACTTGCTCCACCAACCCCTTCAACAATTTCACTCCACGTAAGTGTCTTCTCTTCCACGCAGGCCTGGACTACCCTCCCGCATTCCTCCTCATTCACAGTCTTGACTATTCCTTGCTGCTGTACCTCTCTTCTAGGCATCATGTGCCTCATACAATCCGCTGCTACATGCTCGTAAGCTCCACAGAGCCTGCACGTTCTCCGTTGCCCCAGATATGTAATGTAAACCTGATTCCTAAAGTCTAACAGCGTCACATATGAAGGTATAGGCTTACGTAGTGTCATCTTCAGCGAATACATCCCTTCATAGAGTCCCGTCATCGGACCCTCAGACCATCGTCCCACATTCACTGTATGTATCATACCATACTCGTTGAAAAACCCACGAATGTCCGTTTCGTCACATTCAAAAGGTACGTTCTTGATCCTTATCCATGTGTATGTCCGTGACACGTCCTTCATTCTTACTTGCATTGTCGAGTTTACGGTGTAAACTTTATCCTGGTACCTGTCAACAAGGCGCTCGTAGACCTCAGTAGATATCAATTTCACGAATACCCTGTTGATGCCATTTAAAGCAACTCCATATAAATCCTCTATCTCTATGTTGTACACATCATGAAGAATCATCGGTAGTACCGTCGCAGCCGTTGCAGGGTGTATAACTCCAGTTACCATGTCTACACACACTGTGTTAGATCGTCGTCGTCCAGCCGGCTCCATGACAGCTGTCTTACTTGTGCGGAAAACCACCAGATGGCAGGCTCAGTGCCGCACAACCTCACCCTACCAAAGCAGGGGAGCGAATGTATCAATATACTAGATGTATTTCGGTGGCAGCGCTATCAGAGGATGGTATAATGACAGTCCCTTGTGCCTCAGTGTAAGAGATTAAAATAGTGCAGAGTGCAGTATAGGTTGATAATGAAGACTGAAAGGAAATCATAAAACTCATACCTAAGTCATCATACAGAACTAATATCCAAATTGATTTAATATTTGTTTTAAATTAAGGTATATAAGGTCCAAATCTAATTCAACTAATTCAAAAAGACCAAAGAGACCAATATCCTAAAATACACAAGCACATTAAGTATGGATTGTATGAAGCTACTCAGATGTGACACTCAGAAATGATCACATGAAAAGCAATATTTAAATTATTAATTTTTTTTCAAAAAAGCGAACTTGAACTTAAACTGGTTAAAATCAATCTGAACTTTTATCTAAGTAAGATGACTAGGTTTTAAGACAGAAAGTTGTATGTAAACCTTACACATTACACTGTTTTAACATAGTATAACCAAATTAAGTCAAACACTGTGACTTAGTATTGATCAGAAGAGATATTCTCAAATTATTTAATAAAAAAAACCAGTTCGGTTAGTAAAACTGGCATGTGATAACTTTAACAAAACATCAAGAGATTGTGTTCAAGTTGAGGGAAAACACATCAGCAGTTAGTGTTTAAAACCCTTAAACTGTCCAAACGTAGATCTACGTTTGGACAGATGCATTTTACAAATATTCCATAGAATCCAGCAAAATTTGTGCCTAACCAACCTATGAAACGTTATAACCATTCCATACGATGCATAAGCTACTGATGATGATCTGTATGACTAGTAGGTTTAGCGCTCCCTTTTGATTATAATAATAATACTGATGATAATGCAGTTCAGAATATTTACGGGTTTATCGCATCCAATGTCGATTCAAGCAAGTACAAAATAAGTTCAGTTCCTTGAATCAGAGTCTCTCACAAGCATCAAGGGAAAAATAATGCTAAGAGCTAAATATAAAAAAAAAATATATTCTATTTCGAGGCTAAAAGTAGCAAAATGGTCAATCAGAGGCACCTTCCTCCAGTAGGCACTCCAGTAGGCACTCCAGTAGGCACTCCAGTAGGCACTCGGAAACAAACATACTGGAATGACTTATGTAGCGTTGAGCAGCCACACCTGCAAATAGTCTCATTAATCGTGTCCAAGATACATTAAACAAGCGTTAATATTTTGAAACTGATCGAGTAATAAACGAAAATTTGTGATAAAGCAGACGAAAATATTCCTAAAAATATTATAGTCTTGCCTCGTTAAAATTAAAAAAAAAAAAATTTGCTTATCACATTTACATTATATTTAAGCTTCTCTTCAGTCCTGTAGGAAAAAATATCTCGAATTTAAAAAAAATAAAACACAATCTGATAAAATTGGCAAAGAAAAAAATTTGCAAATTAACACCGCAGAGTTCACATTTTATATAAAAAATACCTCTTATTAATATTCAACACCATTTTTGAGTCTGAAATTGATCAGAAGAGGCATTTACTAGTTGCCACATGAGAAATAATTTGCTTAATAAAATTGGGAGATTGAAATTTTCTCTGCTCAAAGTGCATTTTAATAAAGCCCACTATCAGTAAAAGTTTGAAGCCAAGCAGAAAAGGCATTCTTCAATAATTGATCTCATTCCAACAATTCCAAGTTTTAACCTATTTCAGCACAATTTAAAATTTGCACCTATTCGGACTAAACTTGTGAGTTATAATCCACATTATAGAATGTATCATCAACAATATTTTTAAACCAATCAGAAGAAACATTCTTTAGTAACTGAATAAAAAACTTAATACTATTTTTTAATTAAAAAAATGGCAAATTGGGACTTATTGCCCCCAATATCAGATGACTCTATATCCAGTTGTGTCATGTGTTCCAACAACTCAAAGTTTTTTTTTTTCGATATTTTCCTACATCAATAAAATTGCCTGTTCGCAAACGAAACTTAATGGCTCCTGGCCATTAGATTCATTATCTATTAAATATTGAAGCCATTAAGAAGAAGTAAACTAAAATTTATTAAACATGATTTAACGGGAATGAAAATTTCACACTATTTTACACATCACATGAACAAATACGCGCATACACATTTAAATTTCACTCTCCATCGTCGTCATGCTTGTTGACACCTATTCTGAAGGTCTGAAACTCCGCCACGGAGGATGCTGGAAGCTCCGCCAAGGAGGACGCTGGAAGTTATCCTAGCCATTCCAGGATGCTGGGAATGGGTTCAACATTCCAGGATGCTGGGAATGGGTTCAACTTTCCAGGATGCTGGGAATGGGTTCAACATTCCAGGATGCTGGGAATGAGTTCAACATTCCAGGATGCTGGGAATGGGTTCAACATTCCAGGATGCTGGGAATGGGTTCAACATTCCAGGATGCTGGGAATGTGTTCAACACTCCAAGATGCTGGGAATGGTTTCAACAACACTGGTGGTAGGACACGTAAATATATCAATTATTCCTAGATTTAGTCCTCGTTACCTACCACAAGTGTTGAAAATCTGAAACCGATTGAATTATGCGTTCTAAAATTATGAGGAAAATAAAATCGGAGAGTAGGAGGAAGAAAAAAAATAAGGTAACCTCTTCAAGGTATTCCTTCTTGGATGCCTAATAATGTTTAGCTTCACGACTCATGCAATTATTGATAGAGAAAATATTTAATTAATTATTATCACATACATGAATCACTTGTAAAATCTGCTTTGAATTCATCCCATATAAAAATTACAATATATATTAACTACAGAAGGCTATTACAGTGAACTTACTTTAATCCCTGAGAAGAAAAGACACGTAAGTACACACCTTTGAGTCGTTAATATCTTGATCAAGTCAGAGGATAAAATTATATATATATATATATATATATATATATATATATATATATATATATATATATATATATTATATATATATATATATATATATATATTTTTTTTTTTTTTTTCAACAAGTCGGCCGTCTCCCACCGAGGCAGGGTGACCCAAAAGAAAGAAAATCCCCAAAAAGAAAAAACTTTCATCATCATTCAACACTTTCACCACACTCATACATAATCACTGTCTTTGCAGAGGAGCTCAGATACTACAGCTGAGAAAAGTCCCTCCCAGCTGTCACTATCTCAGACCCTCCTTTAAAGTGCAGGCATTGTACTTCCCATTTCCAGGACTCAAGTCCAACTAAATCAATTAACTGGTTTCCCTGAATCCCTTCACACAATGTTACCCTGCTCACACTCCAACAGATCGTCATGTCCCAAAACCATTCGTCTCCATTCACTCCTATCTAACACGCTCACACATGCTTGCTGGAAGTCCAAGCCCCTCGCCCACAAAACCTCCTTTACCCCTTCCCTCCAACCTTTTCTAGGACGACCCCTACCCCGCCTTCCTTCCCTACAGATTTATACGCTCTCCAAGTCATTCTACTTTGATCCATTCTCTCTAAATGACCAAACCACCTCAACAACCCCTCTTCAGCCCTCTGACAAATACTTTTAGTAACTCCACACCTTCTCCTAATTTCCACATTCCGAATTTTCTGCATAATATTTACACCACACATTGCCCTTAGACAGGACATCTCCACTGCCTCCAGCCTCCTCCTCGCTGCAGCATTTGCAACCCATGCTTCACACCCATATAAGAGTGTTGGTACCACTATACTTTCGTACATTCCTTCTTTGCCTCCATGGATAACGTTTTTGTCTCCACAGATACCTCAATGCACCACTCACCTTTTTTCCTTCATCAATTCTATGGTTAACCTCATCCTTCATAAACCCATCTGCTGACACATCAACTCCCAAATATCTGAACACATTTACTTCTTCCATAATCCCTCTCTCCAATGTGATATCCAATTTTTCTTTATTTAAATCGTTTGATACCCTCATCACCTTACTCTTATCTATGTTCACTTTTAACTTTCTACCTTTACACACTCTCCCAAACTCGTCCACTAACCTTTGCAACTTTTCTTTAGAATCTCCCATAAGCACAGTATCATCAGCAAAAAGTAACTGTGTCAACTCCCATTTTGCATTTAATTCTCCATAATTTAATCCCACCCCTCTCCCCAACACCCTAGCATTTACTTCTTTTACAACCCCATCTATAAATATATTAAACAACCATGGTGACATTACACAACCCTGTCTAAGACCTACTTTTACCGGGAAGTAATCTCCTCTCTCCTACACACCCTAACCTGAGCCTCACTATCCTCATAAAAACTCTTTACAGCCTTCAGTAACTTACTACCTATTCCATACACTTGCAACATTTGCCACATTGCTCCCTATCCACTCTATCATATGCCTTTTCTAAATCCATAAATGCAATAAAAACTTCTCTACCTTTATCTAAATACTGTTCACATATATGCTTCACTGTAAACACTTGATCTACACATCCCCTACCCACTCTAAAGCCTCCTTGCTCATCTGCAATCCTACTCTCTGTCTTACCTCTAATTCTTTCAATAATAACCCTGCCATACACTTTACCTGGTATACTCAGTAAACTTATTCCCCTATAATTTTTACACTCTCTTTATCCCCTTCCCTTTATATAAAGGAACTATACATGCTCGCTGCCAATCCCTAGGTACCTTCCCTCTTTCATACATTTATTAAACAAAAATACCAACCACTCCAGCACTATATCCCCCTGCTTTTAACATTTCTGTCATGATTCCGTCAATTCCAGCTGCTTTACCCCCTTTCATTCTACGTAATGCCTCACGCACCTCCCCCACACTCACATCCTGCTCTTTATCACTCCTAAACGATGTTGTACCTCCCTGGCCAGTACATGAAATTATCGCCTCCTCTTTCATCGACATTTAAAAGTTCCTCAAAATATTCCCGCCATCTACCCAATACCTCCAGCTCCCCATCTACTAACTCCCTACTCTGTTTTTAACTGACAAATCCATTCGTTCCCTAGGCTTTCTTACCTTGTTTATCTCACTCCAAAAATTTTTCTTGTTTTCAGCAAAATTTCTTGACAGAGCCTCTCCGTTCTTACATCCGCTCTTCTTTTGCACTCTCTCACCACTCTCTTCACCTTTCTTTTACTCTCCATATACTCTGCTCTTCTACTAACACTTCTGTTTTGTAAAACCTCTCATAAGCTACCTTTTTCTCTTTTATCACACCCTTTACTTCTTCATTCCACCACTCACTCCTCTTTCCTCCTGCACCCACCCTCCTATAACCACAAACTTCTGCCCCACATTCTAATACTGCATTTTTAAAACTATCCCAACTTTCTTCAACCCCCACTACTCCTACTTGCACTAGCCCACCTTTCTGCCAATAGTTGCTTATATCTCACCCTAACTTCCTCCTCCTTAGTTTATACACTTTTACCTCTCTCTTACTTGCTGTTGCCATTTTCCTTTGTCCCATCTACCTTTTACTCTAACTGTAGCTACAACCAAATAATGATCTGATATATCCGTTGCCCTCTATAAACATGTACATCCTGAAGCCTACTCATCAACCTTTATCCACCAATACATAATCCAACAAACTACTTTCCTTACGTGCTATATCATACCTTGTATATTTATTTATCCTCTTTTCATAAAATATGTATTACTTATTACCAAACCTCTTTCTACACATAGCTCAATTAATGGCTCCCCATTTACATTTACCCCTGGCACCCCAAATTTACCTACTACTCCATCCACAACATTTTTACCCACTTTAGCATTAAGATCCCCAACCACAATTACTCTCTCACTTGGTTCAAAACTCCCCACACACTCACTCAACATTTCCCAAAATCTCTCTCTCTTCTACACTTCTCTCTTCTCCAGGTGCATAAACACTTACTATAACCCATTTTTCACATCCAACCTTTATTTTACTCCACATAATCCTTGAATTTATACATTTATATTCCTTCTTTACCTGCCATAACTGATTATTCAACATTATTGCCACTCCTTCTTTAGCTCTAACTCTATTTGAAACCCCTGATCTAATCCCATTTATTTCTCTCCACTGAAACTCTCCTACCCCCTTCAGCTTTGTCTCACTTAAAGCCAGGACATCCAGCTTCTTTTCATTCATAACATCTACAATCATCTCTTTCTTATCATTCGCACAACATCCACGCACATTCAAACATCCCACTTTGACGATTTTCTTCTTCTTCTTTTAGTAAGCTATACAGGAAAAGGGGTTACTAGCCCATTGTTCCCGGCATTTTAGTTGACTTTTACAACACGCATGGCTTACGGAGGAAAGATTCTTATTCCACTTCCCCATGGATTAATATATATATATATATATATATATATATTTTATATATATATATATATATATATATATATATATATATATATATATATACATATATATATATACTGGTTGGAGAGCAAGAGTAAGTCAGAAAGATTAAGTGTGATAATTAATTTTTCTGTGTAGTACTGCAGGAGGTACACTAGACCTCTTCTAATATGCTGTCTAGTTTCTGGACAGTATGTTTACTGTATTCCTGTACAACTTTATTACCAAGAATGTTACTGTAATTTACCGTGTACCATTGGCTTGGTGTATAGGTAGTTAAGGTATGTAAGGATCCACAACAGGTTCAGCCATGTGCTACTTGTGACGTTGTTGATGTCATCAATTATTTTAGGGATGAAAGTATTTTTTACTGGTGTTGTACTCCTTGTAAGAGGCAGCCTTAATGACCCTCGTGTAGTCAACAGGCTTCGAACCTAACAAATCAATCAACCATTTACTACATTTATAAGAAAATATTGTAAGTTACCACAAAACATATAACAAGTGTGTTGCTCCTGGCTTTTAAAATCATTGCTACTACTTCGTTGTTAATTTACCTTAGCAGTTTTCGAATGAAGCGCCAAAACTATTACGACTTTTTCTCCCCGAATTCCAGTTTAATTGCTGTGTTTGGGCTAACTTCGTTTAATTGTTTCTTCTGCCTGAGGCAACGGTCACTGAATCAATAGATTTATCCCTCGAGGGACTCAAAACCCACATATTTAATGTCGCTTTATAAGAAATATTCGATAACTCTCTTTTAATTAAGAACAGACATCGTTGTTCAAGAGATATTTATAGCCTACGTCACTGTATTTCTCATCTGTTATGACCACAATTATATAAATGTTTGTTTTTTACAGGAAGTTGCTTTAATAGTGAAAATACGCTCCCCTTCCTCGGATGAACTCTGATTTTCCTTGGCTCGGTATGACCTATACGGGTTAAACGCATCGCCATTAATGCAATTATAATAGTAATACATTTTTTTGTTGTTGCTGAAGTCAGGATGATGTCTTTTTTCATTCTATTTAAAATATAATTTAGTCAAGTAATTAAATTTCCTTGTTTCTAACATGTTTTCTCTAAAACCATGTTATTTGAAATTAATATTGATTAATTTATGAAATGTGTCTTCCGGTGGAAATGTTGGACGGGGTGTTAGTCGATTGTTGTGAATTGCGACGCAAGGAGTGTTAGTACCTTTCATAGGAATTGACTCTGAAATGAGCCAAGGTAGTATAATAGCTCTTAGACCGTAAATTTTTCTGTTAAAATATAAATGCGTTGTGGAACGCCACTTGTAATTGATCCTCACTCAGATTTCACCCCATTTAGTATCCAGACTCTCTGCTTTCTGGCTCACGAAAAGCAGATTGTCTGCATAAATGTGGCAAAATCTGGGTGTGGATCAGTCTCCAGTGGCGTTCCACAAGGATCAGTTTTAGGCCTATTGTTGTTCATAATGTACATTAATGATCTTGACTAGTTAATAACAAGTGATATGAGCATATTCGCTGTCGATGCAAAAATACGCAGGATAATTGATACACAGGAAGATTCCACTGTACTCCAAGGGGATTTAGACAAGCTCCTGTCGTGGTTAGAAAAGTTGCAGATGCAGTTCAGTGTAGATAAATGCAAAGTCCTTATGTTCGGGAATATAAATAACCATAGCACTTATAAACTAAATAATACAGAACTTGGCCATACTGAATGAGAAAAAGACTTAGGAGTTGTTGTAAGAAATAAACTGAAGCAAAGACAGCATTGCCTAAGCGTACGTAATAAGGCAAACAGATTAGGATCTATATCAAGAAGAAAGATTGAAATCCCTTAAACTACAATCTCTTGTGAGACGAAGAATAAGGGAAGACATGATTGAGGTGTATAAATGGAAGATAGACACAAACGGAGGAGATATAAATAAGGCCATGAGGATTTCCTTTTAAGAGAGAACTCGAAATAATTTATTTAAATTGGATAAGTTTATATTTAGAAAGGATATAGGAAAGTATTGATTTGGAAATAAAGTTGTCGATGAGTTGAACAGTTTGCCTAGTGGGGCCAGGGAAGTTAAAACCTTTGGTAGCTTCAAACTTAGGTTAGATAAATACATGCTCGCCAGGTCCCAAAAACCATTCGTCTCCATTCACTCCTATCTAACACGCTCACGCACGCTTGCTGAAAGTCCAAACCTCCCCCTCGCCCACAAAACCTCCTTTACCCCAACAGCTTTAAACACTCTCCAAGTCGTTCTACTTTGTTCTATTCTCTTTAAATGACCAAACCACCTCAACAGCCCCTCTTCAGCTCTCTGACCAATACTTTTAGTAACTCCACACCTCCTAATTTCCACACTATGAAATCTCTCCATATTATTTACACCACACATTGCCCTTAGACACGACATCTCCACTGCCTCCAGCCGCCATCTCGCTGCAGCATTTACAACCCATGCTTCACACCCATATAAGACGGTTAGTACCATTATACGCTCATACATTCCCCTCTTTGCCTCCTTGGATAACGTTCTTTGTCTCCACAGATACCTCAACGCACCACTCACTTTTTTCCTTCATCAATTCTATGGTTAACCTCATCCTTCATAAACCCATCTGCTCACAAGTCAACTCCCAAATATCTAAAAACATTCACTTCTTCCATACTCCCTTCCTCCAATTGGAGTGTGAACAGAGTAATATTTTGGGAATTGATTCAGGGAAACCAGTTAACCAGACTTGAGTCCTGGAAATCAGAATTACAATGCGCGCACTTTAAAGGAGGGTTTGGGATATTGGCAGTTTGGAAGGACTTATAAACTGTCGTATTTGAGCGCCTCTGCAAAGACAGTGATTATGTATGAGTGATGGTGAAAATGTTGAATGATGATTTTTTTTTTTTTGGGGTGGGGAGGATTTTTTCTTTCTTTTTGGATCACTCCCTCGGTGGGAAACGGCCGACATGTTAAAATAAAATACATGCTCAGTGATGACCTGGACTTACTCAGTGGTGACGGGGTCTTGTTCAGTGGTGACGTGGTCTTGCTAGTGTGAAGACGTACTCTGTGAGCTCTCTGTGAAACTAAACCAACGATGCCCTCTATCGAACAACTCTACCAGCAGATTAAGGAGGAAGCTGAAGGTGGCTAGGTTTGGGATACGGCAATTGACTGAGTAAAACAAGAAAATTCATAGTAATCCTCCTGTTGTGAATCTTCAGAACAAGAAAGGAAGGTGGACAGTGGCTGGGCAACACGAAACGAAGCTGAAGATCAAGAGGATGAATGGAGAGGTAGAAAAGGTGAAGAACCAGGAGACTGCTGTGGAAACATTGAACCCATTCTCCGTGCTACCTGACGAATATGAGTCGACTACTGGGAACGTCACGACGAAGAACAAGGAAGGTAATAATACTGTGCTTGGTGGGGACAGTCATATTAGGTACATGGATAGGGATTTCTGCTTGAAGGATAGGAGAAGGAATCAGAGGGTTTGCTTTCCTGAGTCTGGCTGCAGGTTATTGTTAGCTGGCGTGAAAACATCAATCGTATTGTCTCTCTGAGTACTGGATGTAATGATGTAGGCAAGTGTAGAAATGAGTATTTAGTTTCAAGGTTCAGGACAGCAAGAAACATAATTAGGAAGAAGGGAGGGCATCCTGTTATATGTGGCATTTTGCCAAGGGATGTTTAAAATGAGTAGCTGTCCAGAGCAATTGGTATTAATCGTTAGCTGGACAAACACTGTAAGGATAATGCAGTACCATTCATTGACAATTGGGATCACTTCTACTACAGAAATAACATGTATGCCAGGATGGGGTTCATTTATCCAGGACAAGTGTGGGTATTCTCGCTAGTTCAGTTGGGGATGTTGTTAAGGCTTTAAACTAAGATTAGTTAGAGGTATGGGTTTAGGAAAAAAATGTGTGTGGAAATATTGTCTTAGGCTTTGATATGAATTTTAAGAATAACAGTCATCATGTAACATTGGGTAATCATAACAACATAAATTTTGGAAAAGCAAAGCTGAATAGGACACAGGTGCAGAAGGAAAGACATTAACGAATTTTATACTAACAGTCGAAACATCAGGAATAATAATGAATTACGCTTGGTAGCATGTGTGGAAAAGATTGATGTTATTGTAATAATTGAAATAGAGTTGGGACAAGATTGCCGACTGCCACATTCAAAGATTTAAGTTGTTCCATGTAGATAGATATAACGGGAAAGAAGGGGTGCAGTAGTACGAGAAAATGTTAACTGTTGCATACAAACAGGTATAAAAATAGACGGACTAATCACAGAATCTGTTTGGATATAATTTTTAGAAAAAAAAAAAAAAAGGTGTACTATACCGACCTCCAAACTTAGAAAGCAATAGAGGGAGACTTCTGTAGGACGAAACTGTTAGAGTAGACACGATAACGTAGTAATATTAGGATTTTTTTTTTGCTTTAGTCAAATTAACTGGACTTCGTTGACCAATAATCTGGAGTTCAGTGACTTCCTGGAAGTAGTTCAGGACTGCTTTGTGAAGCAGTGTTTAACAGAACTTACTAGAGGTAATAATTTGCTCGACCCAGCCTTGTCAAATAAAGAAACCCTCGTAAATTATCTGGAGATCACTAAAGAGCTTGGCGCAAATGATCACAAATATATTACCTTAAATATTACGCGAGAGAACGAGAAGGATAAAACGGTAAAAGTCTCCAATTTTCGTTCTGCAGATTAGATGGACTTAGGAAACACCTGTCTAATCTCGATTGGGGTAATCCAGCTGATAATTTTATTGACGATGATCACACTTACGATAACGAAGGGTTCTGCATTTATGACCTTTTTTTAATAATGTACAACAAGCTCAAAGTATATATATTCCCAAGAGAGAAATTAGATCAAATATGAATGATTCGAAATAGATGAACAGGAGACTAAAGCAAGGAATATGAAAAGAGGATAAATTAATCTTATTGACCAATATGTTCATTTTAAAAGAGAAGTAAAAACGGGGATTACAAAGGCGCTAAACACGAATATAAAATTAAGGTTGCTAATGAATCAGAGGCTAATCCAAAAGGGTTCTTTCAAGTGTATAGGACAAAGGTGAGGGGAAGAGTAGGACCGCTCAGAACTGGGGATGGGCAGGTAACTGGTAATGAACAGGAAAAGTGTTCTCTATTAAATGGTTATTTCCTGTCAGTGTTTACACAAGGCATACATGATATCCCAGCAAGTAATAATAATTCAGGTTCTGAAGAAAAATTAAGTAATATTACTGTGACGAGGGTTACGTTTATCAAACAAGTAGATAAACTGAAACAAAATAAGTTCTCGGGCCCTAACGAATTATTTTCTAGGTTAATTAAAGAATGCTGATAACGAGCGTGTTTAATGCAGCCATCCAACCTGGTGTTGTGGAAGATAGCTATTTTTTTTTTTATTAACACATCGGCAGTCTCCCACCAAGGCAGGATGACCCGAAAAAGAAAACTTTCATCATCATTCTCCCCATCACTGTCTTGCCAGAGCCGCGCTTACAGATAGTTAATGTAATTCCTATAAATGACGTCTATAAGAGGCAAATTATTCAATTTATAGCTGATATTAAAAGAAATCACTTTAACGAGCCTAATTAGATTAATGAGTCTCGACATGGATTCACGAACAATTTACTGACGTTTTTCAATAAAGCATTTGAGGCAGTGGACAACGATAAAGAATATGATGCTGTTTATTTGGATTTCAGTAAAGCCTTCGATAGACTAGCTCACAAAAACACTCTTAAGAAAAGTGGCAGCACATGGCATGGGATGTATAATTCTAACATGGATATAAGCATGGATATAAAAGAGACATGTGTGATATAAAAAAATATATAATTACTAAAATTACTGATAAAGACATTTTTTATTCATGGCCGGAGTCAGGGTGGCACCCTGAGTGACACCATCACGTGTAATGGTGCTCGCTACCAGCTCATGAAGCAGGAATAATGTTTGACTTGCTTTGTAAGCCAGGTTTTCTTCACCAATATCCAAGTATTTTGGAGTAATGTATTAGCAGATGCTAGAGCAGAGTGGCTCTCACGCTGTCATAGTGTATATGTTTCAGGTGAATAATATAGTTAAGTAAGTGAGCAGCTCACTGGAAGTTGGTTTTATTTCGTTATGACTGATGGCGTTCAAAACCACTCACTCTGGCCTTTAAGGATTTATTTCACTTGACCTGAATCAGATGATGTGTGTATTTAATTTAAATGTTTCTGTAGTATTTTGAAGTTGAGTGATGTGTAGGTGTATTGTTTTGCTACACATACATCACTATGTATAGGAAGCGACGTATCCTTGTTTTCTCTAGTGTGAACATGAGCAGTGTGTTATGTGCTGTTAGCAGTTATGATTAATATTATAGATGGGCCTATACCGATCCCCAATTTTTAGCCGATTCCGATACTTTTCGTATTTATTTTAATTATAATGACTATATTCAATATATAAGGAAATGCTTAATGCTCAATAGGTATTAAGTAACTAAGGGAGGTTAAATATTAAATAACTTAATTTCTCTGAGATGACACTTGGTCTCCTGCTATTCTGATCACTTCAATCACCACCTTGGGACCCCCAGTCTGAAGTGTTCCTATTATGTAGTTCTTTGCTTCCATTCTGTCCATTCCTTCCATTTCCTCTATTATAGGCACCCTCGAGAGGCTTTCAAATTTAAAAAAGAAAATGAACATTAATTTTTTTAATCTATGCCCATATTTAGTAATCTGATGAAAATATGATCCGAAAACAATTACGAAAATAAAAGTTTTATCAAAATTCCTGTTACATTAAACATGAAAATAAATGCCACATGGAGACAAACTCAGAAGATTAATTAGGCTGTATATTTCGATCTCCTTCTGGGCTCCTCCTCAGCTGGAGATTCCAAATGGGATCGAAATATACAGACCAATTATTCTTCTGAGTTTCTGTCTCCCTGAGGATTATTATTGAACATTAACAAGTGTTCATTACACTTCAGTTATCCATATAACTAAACTATGCAACACTCATGATACTGTTAATTTACAGTTTAAAATAAAACATGAAAACCGAAAAAACTGTAGTTTAGAACTTGAGCAACCTTTCTCCATTATTAAACTGAATTCACTGACACATTTCCATTACATTGTTAAACGTTTTTATGAACTTTAATGAAAAACATTGAAAAATAGAAAATATACATATATTATTATAATGCCTGAAATTAAAACTAAACAATATATACAGTGGAAGCCCGGATTTCGTACTTAATACGTTCCAGAAGATCGATCTAAATCCGAAACGTACGAAAACCGAAGTAATATTTCCCATAAGAAATAATGTAAATACAATTAATCCGTTCCAGACACCCAAAAATATTAACAAAAAATGCATTTTTTAAAGAATAACGATAGTTTTACATACAGAAAAAAATGAAAAATAAATATAAAGCACTAATGAAATGGATAAATGAACATTTAAATCACTATTTCATACCTTTATTGAAGACTCGTTGGCGTATGGATGAAGACGAAAAGGGAAGAGAGAGGAGAGCTTATTGTTTGGAAGGCGAATCCCCCTCCATAAGTACTTCAGGTATCAAAGCCCTATCCGGGGTTACTTCCCTTCTTTGTCTTTTACTGGCACTAGGACCAACTTGAGAGTCATTGGACCTCTGTCACACACAAAATCTGTCCAGAGAGCTCTGTTTCTGGCGTCTCTTTAAGATTTGCCTAAAATGGGACAAGGTATTGTCACTGAACATGTTGCAGATACGGCTTGTATCAGCTTGGTCACGGTGATATTTTTCCACAAAAGTTTGCAACTCATTTCACTTTGCACACATGTTCTTAATTACTGAAGAAGGCCCCTTCTCCCCTCTCTCTTCCTCCTCCTCTGAAGCAATTTCCTCAGCTAAGGTCTGTCGCTGTTCCAGATGAAGGTCTTGCAGCTCTTCAGTGGTTAGCTCTTCCCTGTGGTCCTCCACCAACTCTTCCACATCCTGGCCACTCACCTCCAACCCCATGAACATCCCCAAAGACACAATAGATTCCACAACAGGCGTAGGGTCATCAGGGTAAGCCTCAAACCCTTCAAAATCCTTGTTGAGGACACATTTTGGCCACAATTTTCTCCAAGCAGAGATCAAAATGCTGGAAGTCACTCCTTGCCAAGCGTTACCTATAAGGCTTATGCAATGGAGGATACTGAAGTGATTCCTCCAGAACTCTCTTAGGATTAATTCAGTGTCCGAGGTCACTTCAAAGCACCTTTGAAACATTGCTTTCGTGTAGAGTTGTTTGAAGTTAGAAATGACCTGCTGGTCCATGGGCTGGATGAGAGGAGTGTTATGAGGCAAGAAATTTTACTGTTATAAAACTGAAGTCCCTAAACAATTGGTCTTCCAAGTTTGAAGGATGAGCAGGGGCATTGTCCAGTACCAGGAGGCACTTGAGTGGCAATTTATTTTCCAGGAGGTATTTTTTCACACTCGGGCCAAACACTTCTTGGACCCAGTCAATGAAAATTTGCCTCGTGACCCATGCCTTATTATTAGCTTTCCACATCACACACAATTCACCAGTAAAGGCTTCACTTTGAAATCCCCACTAGCGTTACCATAGAACAAAAGTGTTAGCCTATTCTTCATAGGCTTGTGTCCTAGCAGTGCCTTTTCCTCCTGCGTGATGTAGGTCCTCTTTGGTATTTTCTTTCAAAAGAGGCCTGTTTCGTCACAATTGAACACTTGTTGGGGGACGAATCCTTCAGCCTCTACGTACTCCTTGAATTCATCAACGAATTCTTCGGCCGCACATTTGTCTGAACTTGCAACCTCGCCATGCCTTACAACACTGTGTATGCCACTTCACTTCTTGAATTTGTTGAACCAGCCTCTACTGGCCTTAAATTCACTAACAGCAGCACTCGTTCCAGGTATTTTCTTTACGGGATCCGCTTGCAACTGCCTTGCCTTTTCGCAAATGATCGACTCCACAATCCTATCTCCCGCTAACTGTTTTTATTGGATCCACACCAACAACAACTTCTCCACATTTTCGATTGTTTGTGAACTCTGTTTCGTTAGCATATTTACCCCTTTCGCAACTTTAGCTTCCTTGATTTCTATTTTCTTTGCCAGGATGGAACAGATTCTTGATTTCGACTACCCATACATCCTGGCAAGCTCGGCTAAAATTACGCCACTTTCGTATTTTTCTACAATTTCTTGAATTCTATCGTGTTTCTCACTTTCTTTACCAAAGGGCTGGCACTACAAACTTTCTTTAGGCCCATGGTGGCTTATTTCGCAGTTGCACTCAATAGTTAAGCACAAAAAACAATGGAACGCGCGAAGTAATGCTCACTCGACCAGTGACAGCCAGACTGAGACAGACGCGTGAGTGGCGGTGTCCCGGGCGGACGGATGCGTCTGATATGTTCGATTTCCGGGTGGAGGTACGAAATCCGGACCAAAATTCCGCACAAAAAGTGTTTTAAATCCGAAACGTACGATATTCGGTGCGCACAAAATCCGTGGTACCACTGTACATACATTATTCTAATAAATTAACTAGATGTATTTCAATCAGTCGACGATTCCAGGATGATATCATGGTAGTATTGCATAATACCATCAGTCCCTTGTGCCTCAATACACGTGACTGAAATAGTGCAGCATAAATTGATAATGCAATTAATTATTAATGTTGAAGATCAGAAGGTAATCAGAGGCGACATTCATAAATCATCATAACCAAATTTCTTAAATAAAAATTGTAAATTAGAACATATACAGTCTAAATCTAATTAAAAACCTTTCAAAAAGACTAATATCCTAAATTAATCATGCATATTAACCTTGGAGCAGCTCAGAAGTTGCATTATCACGCTACGAACATGGAAGGTTGGAAACAAATTAGATGTGGCATGAAATTCAATGTCTCATCTTTTTATTTTCTTCTTCTTCAAAAAAAAAAAAAATGAACTGGAAAGTACGCAAGCTAAAATTAATCCATTTTTTTCTTTAAGTAAGATTCACAAGCTTTTAAGAAAGAACGTAAACCAGTTTAGACTCACAGAAGGTTAGACTCACAGAAGGTTAGACTCACAAAAGCTTATACTCACAAAAGTTTAGACTCACAAAAGTTTAGACTCACAAAAGTTTAGACTCACAAAAGTTTAGACTCACAAAAGTTTAGACTCACAAAAGTTTAGACTCACAAAAGTTTAGACTCACAAAAGTTTAGACTCACAAAAGTTTAGACTCACAAAAGTTTAGACTCACAAAAGTTTAGACTCACAAAAGTTTAGACTCACAAAAGTTTAGACTCACAAAGTTTAGCTCAAAAGTTTAGACTCACAAAAGTTTAGACTCACAAAAGTTTAGACTCACAAAAGTTTAGACTCACAAAAGTTTAGACTCACAAAAGTTTAGACTCACAAAAGTTTAGACTCACAAAATATTTCTCATCATAAGAGAAATTTTTCAGCTGCCTCAGGTAACCTGTGAGTGATAAATTTTGGCCTAGACGTGAGAGAATCCGTCTATGTAGTGAGTGTGCACATTATTAAAAAAAACTGCCACACGCGTTGCATGATGGAGAAAGCAAACTTCTGATCTTCTCTTTGCTTTAAACTAACGATTTTGAGTGTTGTCTGTGATAGTTTTCAAGGTTTTAATGGTTATTTCTTGCTATAAGTTGATAGACTGGATGATATACGTTTGAACCAGAGATGATTTTAGTTGGTTTAAAAACCGAAAAGCTTAAAATCAGACTCAAAGTAGAGGAAATATTCGATTTTTATGATTTTCCAGAGGACAGGTCAGTAATTTCCCCTACCCCCCATTCCCATACAACCCTGATCTGTATTATGGGTTTTACTCGGTCTGCTTCTTCAATTATATTTCATTATCCGAGAAATAGGGGGAAAGTCTTCTATTTTGCTATAATGAATTCAAGATGGAGGGCAAATCTAATATAGAAGAGACCTGAGGACGTGATTAATAAATAAATGAAACATTGCCTTAATACCTGGAATGTCTAAAGTGTTTATTTTTAATTTTTGTAAATTTTGTATAAAATTGGCCAAATTTTCGACTTCTGTGCACTTTATAGGGTACATCTGATAGTAAAATGCTCAATCGACAGATCGAAAAGCACACTTGCAAAATAGCTATAAATTTGGTCGAATTGAGCAAAGAACTGGCTTAAAATAGAACTCAAAGTGGGCGAAATCATCGATGCGTCAATTGCGCCCAGACTGTTAACTTTGCCAAGGATTAATTCTGTAAGTTTTCCATTAAATTTCTATTTTTTGGTGTCATTACGTCCAGAAAAAGATTATCTAGGTTTCCTAAAAAAAAAAATTCTTAAATGTCGACAATTTCAACTCTTTTAATTTCGGCGCGTTTGCAGTGAAAGGGCTAAGGTACTCTTTGTTCTACAAAAGTATTGCCTTGTTTTTCTTGCCTGCTCCTAAACTTTATGTCATTTACAGTATCAAATACCTTCTAGCAGTCCAAGAATATGCACGCCACCCATTCCTCTCTCTCTCTCTCTCTCTTTTTTCTTTCTCTCTCACTTCCGTCACTTTGTAAGACAATATATGCTATAGCTAAACCCATGCTGATTACTGCTTATGCAATCACGTCCTTCCAAGTGTTGTAACACTCGCCTCATTATCTTCTCCATTACCTTACATTACATGCATGCCACTGATGCTAGCCTATAATTCACTGATCCTTGTTTTGATAAACGAGATACGATACTTTTGCAGAATATGGGTATTTTTATTTTTATTTTTATTTTTAAGCCAGGGGCTTCTTCACTCCAATGCAGAGAACGGTGGAATATGAGGAGGAGTTTGAAGTAACCGGTCCCTCAGCTGGAGTCCATGTGTTTAATCCATCTATGATGACATGAAGTGGAGCAGTAGAAGATGGAGTGACCAGGGGACATAACCACTAGTGGTTGTAGGTCGTGCCTACAGGTTAAACAACCCTTGAAAAAATCTCTGTTTTCTTTCCTAAATATTAGAACTGTTCACTTTGTTTTCCATTGTGCTTCTGCTCGCTCTTGTGGTGACACCTATCTGGGTTCCACTGCTTTTCATGTATCCAGCTCACTCAAAAGTTTTATTTTTAGCGTTCACTCTGTTGTGTACAAGTTTTCCAGTACCGGCTGCTATACTCGTTCCTCTGTACCCTAAGATATTGCACATTTGCACTGAGAACACTTCTTTCAAACATTTTCTCAACTCATCAAACATTTTATTGTCGTTACGCTTGAGCTGCTCTTTTTCTTTCTTGAGTCGAATTACTTTGTCTTTGTCTGTCAGTTTTCTTCTGATGTACCAGTGAGATAGTTTCGGCTCCGCCTTGGCTTTTGCTACTATGTCATTCTCAAATTGCTGCTCAGCCTCTCTCTACATCCTTGCATATTCGTTTCTGACTCTCACGCTTACTTTTTTCTGTTTTCTACTGTCTTTTGGGTGTGTGTGTGCTTGCTGTGTGTGTGTGTGTGTGTGTGTGTGTGTGTGTGTGTGTGTGTGTGTGTACTCGCCTAGTAGTACTCACCTAGTTGTTGTTGCAGAGTCGAGACATAGCTCTTGGCCCCGCCTCTTCACTGGCCGCTACTGGGTCAATCTCCCTCCGCCATGAGCTTTATCATACCTCTTCTTAAAGCTATGTATGGAACCTGTCTCCACTACATCGCTTCCCAAACTATTCCACTTCCCGACCACTCTGTGACTGAAGAAATAATTCCTAACATCCCTGTGATTCATCTGAGTCTTCAACTTCCAACTGTGTCCCCTTGTCGCTGTGTCCCATCTATAGAACATTCTGTCCCTGTCCACCTTGTCAATTCCTCTCAGTATTTTATATGTCGTTATCATGTCCCCAATATCTCTCCTGTCCTCCAGTGTCGTCAGGTCGATTTCCCTTAACCTCTCCTCGTAGGACCTACCACTTAGCTCCGGGACTAGTCTTGGTGCAAACCTTTGCACTTTCTCTAGTTTCTTTACGTGCTTGGCTAGGTGTGGGTTCCAAACTGGTGCTGCATACTCCAATATGGGCCTAACCCACACAGTGTACCGGATCCGGAACGATTCCTTATTAAGATGTCGGAATGCTGTTCTTAGGTTTGCTAAGTGAGTACATACATCACACACACACACACACACACACACACACACACACACACACACATACGCACACACACACACACACACACACACACACACACACACACACACACACACACACACTCACACACACTGGTGTTATACTCACCTCAAGATCTTTTTCCTTGATTGAGGTTTGTAGTCTCTGGCCCCCCAGACTGTACTCCGTCTACGGTCTTCTTTGCCCTTCCCCAATCTTCATGACTTTGCACTTGTTGGGGTTGAACTCCAGGAGCCAATTGCTGGACCAGGCTTGCAGCCTGTCTAGATCCCTTTGTAGTTCTGCCTGTTCCTCGTCCGATTGAATTCTTCTCATCAACTTCACATCATGTCGTTCACAAATACCAAAAACAGCACCTGTCCTAGCACTGACCCCTGTGGAACCCCACTCGTCACCGGCGCCCACTCTGACACCTCGCCACGTACCATGACTCGCTGCTGTCGTCCTGACATGTATTCCCTGATCCATTGGAGTGCCTTCCCTGTTATCCCTGCCTGGTCCTCCAGCTTTTGCACTAATCTCTTTTGTGGAACTGTGTCAAACGCCTTCTTACAGTCCAAGAAAATGCAATCTACCCACCCCTCTCTCTCTCTTGTCTTACTGCAGTCATCCTGTCATAGAACTCCAGTAGGTTTGTGACCCAGGATTTTCCGTGCCTGAAACCGTGTTGGCTGTCGTTGATAAGCTCATTCCTTTCTAGGTGTTCCACCACTCTTCTCCTGATAATCTTCTCCATGAATTTGCATACTATACATGTCAGTGACACTGGTCTGTATGGTGTGTATGTACTCACCTAGTTGTACTCACCTAGTTGTGGTTGCAGGGGTCGAGACATAGCTCCTGGCCCCGCCTCTTCACTGGCCGCTACTGGGTCACTCTCCCTGCGCCATGAGCTTTATCATACCTCTTCTTAAAGCTGTGTATGGAACCTGCCTCCACTACATCGCTTCCCAAGCTATTCCACTTCCCGACCACTCTGTGACTGAAGAGATACTTCCTAACATCCCTGTGATTCATCTGAGTCTTCAACTTCCAACTGTGTCCCCTTGTTGCTGTGTCCCATCTTTGGAACATTCTGTCTCTATCAACCTTGTCAATTCCTCTCAGTATCTTATATGTCGTTATCATGTCCCCCCTATCTCTCCTGTCCTCCAGTGTCGTCAGGTCGATTTCCCTTAACCTCTCCTCGTAGGACATACCCCTTAGCTCCGGGACTAGTCTTGTTGCAAACCTTTGCACTTTCTCTAGTTTCTTTACGTGCTTGGATAAATGTGGGTTCCAAACTGGTGCTGCATACTCCAGTAAGGGCATAACGTGCACAGTGTACAGGGTCCTGAACGATTCTTTATTACGATGTCGGAATGCTGTTCTTAGGTTTGCTAGGCGCCCATATGCTGCAGCAGTTATTTGGTTGATGTGCGCCTCAGGAGATGTGCCTGGTGTTATACTCACCCCAAGATCTTTTCCTTGATTGAAGTTTGTAGTCTCTGGCCCCCTAGACTGTACTCCGTCTGCGGTCTTCTTTGCCCTTCCCCAATCTTCATGACTTTGCACTTGGTTGGGTTGAACTCCAGGAGCCAATTGCTGGACCAGGCTTGCAGCCTATCCAGATCCCTTTGTAGTTCTGCCTGGTCCTCTTCCGATTGAATTCTTCTCATCAACTTCACATCATCTGCAAACAGGGACACTTCGGAGTCTATTCCTTCCGTCATGTCGTTCACAAACACCTGAAACAGCACCGGTCCTAGGACTGACCCCTGTGGCACCCCACTCGTCACCGGCGCCCACTCTGACACCTCGCCACGAACCATGACTCGCTGCTGTCTTCCTGACAGGTATTCCCTGATCCATTGTAGTGCCTTCCCTGTTATCCCTGCCTGGTCCTCCAGCTTCTGCACTAATCTCTTGTGTGGGACTGTGTCAAACGCCTTCTTACAGTCCAAGAATATGCAATCTACCCACCCCTCTCTCTCTTGTCTTACTGCTGTCACCCTGTCATAGAACTCCATTAGGTTTGTGACACAGGATTTCCCGTCCCTGTGTGTGTGTGTGTGTGTGTGTGGTGTGCGCGCGTGCGTGTGCGTGTGCGCGTGTGCGTGTGTGCGGGCGTGTGTGCGGGTGTGTGTGTGTGTGTGTGTGTGTGTGTATGTGTGCGCGCGTGCGTGTGCGGGTGTGTGTGTGTGTGTGTTATTCTTTACTGAGCTCCCCCACATGCCACTACTTTGTTTACCCAGTTTCTTATCTTAAGCCCTTATATCTATACTTGACTATATTGAAGATTTTTTTTGGACCTTAATAGAACAGCTCGTAGACTTCCTGAACGGCGCAGAATGAAATTAGATCTGAGGCACGCACAGCACCTTATGTCCCCTGATCACGGTAAAACACCTAGCTCTGCGGGATGCGTGATTTTTATAGGATTGAGTGGTCCTGTGGGATAGAGCGTCATGTGATTTTCGCTCACCATTAGGTGGCCCAAAACGACATGGGTTCGAGTCCTCGGCTAGTCGCAGTGTTGTTATTGATTAAATAGCACTCGTTCGTGGTTACAATAATATATATACTGCTTGTAGAGGCTAGTACACCAAACGGGGAGTAGATTGAAATTAGCTCTGAGGCACCCACACTACCGTATGTCCTCGGATCACGATAAAACATCTAGCTTTGCTGGGTGCGTTATTTTTATAAGATTGAGAGATCCTGTGGGTTAGAGCGTCATATGATTTTCGCTTACCATGAGGTGGGCCGAAACGACATGGGTTCGAGTCCTGGGCTAGTCTCAGTGTTGTGTGTGTATATATATATATATATATATATATATATATATATATATATATATATATATATATATATATATATATATATATATATATATATATATATATATATATTATATATATATATATATATATACATATAAATATATATATATATATATATATATATATATATATATATATATATATATAAATATATAAATATATAAATATATAAATATATATATATATATATATATATATATATATATATATATATATATATATATATAAATATATAAATATATAAATATATAATATATAATATATATATATATATATATATATATATATATATATATATATATATATATATATATATATTTATATTTATACCTGAAAAAGAAAGACTTTCATCATTCACTCCATCACTGTCTTGCCAGAAGCGTGCTTACACTACAGTTATAAAACTGCAACATTAACACACCTTTTCAGAGTGTAAACACTGTTTTTTCCATCCCCAGGACTCCCAGTGTGGCCTTCCGGTTTCCCTGAATCCCTTCATAAATGTTACCTTGCTCATACTCCAACAACACGTCGAGACCTATCTAACATTCGCTCCTATCTAACACGCTCACGCATGCTTGCTGGAAGTCTAAGCCCCTCGCACACAAACCTTCCCTCCACTACATATATATATATATATATCGTGCCGAATAGGTAAAAACTTGCGATTTTGGCTTAAATAGCAACGCTCTTCTTGCCGAATATAGTCTCTCCTGCTAATACTACACAAGCACATCGCAGAAGTGGAGCACTGCAACAGGCCTTCTCTATTCCAACCTCAAACAGAAATATTTGTCTAACCTATTTTTATACTAACCAAGTAATTGCTTTTATCACCTTTTACTCATGTGCAAGTTGATTGTTCTACCTTGTTGTATTACTACTACGGATACAACTTATATCACTACTACTTCTACCACCACTAGTATTGCACCTCACTCTGAGCCTATATATATACCCTCTGTGTCCATGTATTGTTTGTAACGGCTTGACAAAGCTCCTGGAGAGCGAAAGGTTGCCACAATAAAATGCCACATTAGTTGCATTTGTGTCCTTTTACTTAACGTTTGTTCTATAAACCTGGAAAAAACTTTTTAGGTTAGTTTTTGAATCCCTAGCAACTTTAATTTCATAGTCCCGTTTAGCTTTTCTTATCCCCTTCTTAACGTCCCTCTTAATGTCAGTATACTGATTTATAAGATGACCCTCACCTCTTTTGATGCGCCTATAAATTCCTTTCTTCTGCCCTAAAAGATATGAGCCTATTATTCATCCATTTTGGGTCATTTCTTCTTGATCTAATTTCTTTATACGGCATAAATGTTCTTTGGGTAGACTGTACAGTGTTAATAAAGCTGTCATATTGATAGCTCTCTTCGTTACCCCACTCCACAGATGATAAGTGTTTTCTAAGCCCCTTGTAATCTGCTAAGCGAAAATCTGGGACAGTTACTGAATTATCCCTATCATACATCCATTCAATGCTAAAGGTAATTGAATTGTGGTCGCTTGTGCCGAGTTCCTCTGTTATTTCTAAATTATTAACAAGGGTTTCCTTGTTTGTCAGAACCAAGTCAAGTAGGTTATTTCCTCTTGTAGGTTCTGTCCCAAACTGCTTCAAAAAACAATCCTGAACTACTTCTAAAAAGTCGTTAAATTCTAAATTACCTGTCAAGAAATTCCAATCAATCTGACTAAAGTTAAAGTCCCCTAGAATTATTACGTTATCATGCCTTGTGGCCATAATTTCCTCCCAAAGTAGTCTCCTTTGTTCCCTATCTAAGTTTAGAGGACGGTATATCACACCTAAGATAAATTTTTCACACCCCTCTGAGAATTCTATCCAGACAGACTCTGTATGTGTTATTTCAGACTTTATACTCGTTTTTAAGCAACAGTTCAAGCGATCGGACATACAGTGCCACCCCACCCTCCTTCCCGATACTTCTGTCTACTTGGAACAATTTAAAACCCTGAATGTGATATTCAGCAAGCATGACCCGATTTTTCATATTAAACCACGTCTCAGTTAATGCAAAAACATCAATATTACCTGCACTTGCAACTAATCTCAATTCGTCCATCTTATGTCTCGCACTACGACTATTAGTATAAAATATATTCAGAAAACCTCCCTTCTCTTTACTCTTCCTGTTCATTTCTGTTTTTTCACTATACCTATTGCTGTCCTTGTCACCTAGTGCCACTGGCTTTCCAATATCCACCTTATTCTGCCTATTACTAGTTCCCCTAGAATTCATAACATTACTACACTGGGACTTCACTGTTTTCCCCCTTATAACCCATACCCCTAACTTTTTTCTAATTTAAAGCCCTAACAGCTCCCTCCACTACAGTTGACAGTGCCCACCCCAGACATAGATAAGTGAACCCCATCCCTGGCATACATGTCATTTCTGCCAAAGAAGAAGTCCCAGTTGTCAATGAATGTTACTGCATTTTCCTTACAGTATTTGTCCAGCCAGCAATTGACACCAATTGCCCTGGACAACCATTCATTTCCAACTCCTCTCCTTGGTAAAATACCACATATGACAGGGTTCCCACCCTTCTTCCTAATTATGTCTATTGCTGACCTAAACCTGCTAGTCAGGTCCTCACTCCTACGTCTGCCAACATCGTTGCCTCCAGCACTGAGACAGATAATAGGATTGCTCCCATTACCTCTCATGATGTCGTCCAGACGGCTAACAATATCCTTTATCCCAGCCCCAGGATAACACACCCTCTGCCTCCTATTCCTATCCTTAAGACAAAATGCCCTATCCATAAACCTAATCTGACTATACCCAACTAAAACAATGTTCTTACCTCGACTGGCGGTGTGCATGACGTTCTCGACGGTGTTAGTAGAGATAGTCTTCGCTGGGATGTCTTCACATTCGTCTGATAAGGAAAAAGAGTTGTTGGTTTTCACAGTAGTCTCCTGGACCTTCTTCAACTTCAGCTTCGTTCCTTCAGATCCGACTAGCATCCATTCGTTGGTCTGATCATCGGCGACATTGTTCCGGGGATAATCCTTGCATATACCCTTCAAACGTTGAATTTCTCTTCTAGCTTCCGTTAATTCCGCCTTCAGTTGGATTTATAGCTGCTCGTAGTCGAGGAAATCCATCATCCAATCTCAGGTAGCTAAGAACGGAGAGCACAGTAGAAATCTCTTCACAAAGCAGACAGCCGCTAGGGTTTCTTCAGAGCCTTATCCAGGTTTATACATATATCATAGGATCATATGTTTTGTCAGTATCTTATGCGGTAAGTTTAATCTGATTCAGATTCACACATGCTAAAAAGAATCTAAAGATCTTTTATTTATGAAAGTAGCAAATGTTTGATTGCCTAGTTAATTATTTACTGTCTCTGCCTCATAGGCGGGATGTCAAACCCCTTTTTGGCAGTAACTTTTACCATATTACTGTTATTATCTTCAATAACTCTCTTAATTTATTAAGTAGTATATCTTTTACCATGTTAATTTTTTCTCTCCGAAGTATTTTCAAAACGATGGGATACATGCATTCACTATTATGATTTTCTAATCCCTATCTACTTAAATTTCATATTTGTGTTTTTAATTCTAATTTCTGTATCCAGTATTGTTACTTTCAATATTTCCAATTCATTTCCCTTATTTAAAATGTTTTTTTCCAGATCGTTTTCAGCTAGAAAAACTATATCAGGCTTTTTCTCATTTAACATATTCCTTATCTCTATTTGTTTTAATTACTCTAAGTATGTTTATATAAAATATCTACAAATGTATTATACTTTCTGTTTTCTTTGATTTATTTTTCTTTGTTTACTATCTATATTTCACTTGTTTTCTTGAAGAACTCAGTGACAGGTTGTTACAGCTCTCACTTAGGTCCACATTAAATCAATGTACGTTAATTATTTTTTTTTTATTCTGAAAGATCTTCTATGAGGTGTTTATAGTCTTCTAATTTTGTTATATTCATAAATGTCTTGAGCAATTCTTCCTTATACTTAAACTCAATGGAAATTACTCTAAGTGGCCCATTGTGGGTTTTTCATATCTTCCACTTTGCCTCTGTGTTGCTAAATGTTCACCAAACTTAAAATATTCTGAACATTTTTCTGTCTCACTAGATATGTCTTTCATCCTCCTTTTCTCTTATTAAATGATTTTACATCAATAACACTGAAAATATTTTTGTTCATTTAATAGTTTTCTCGCAACAGTTTAGAATCACTTGCAATCTCCGCCTTATTGCAAGACTCAAGTTGTCCTCTGCTGTTATTTCCTTAAACTGTTTTATCTCGTGTTCTATTTCTGTTATTTATTCAGTTATTCTGGTTTAACTTTTTCATTTTTTAGTTTCTTACTTTTCTAACCCACTCATCTTTTTTTACAGCCTTTTGTTAGCACGATCTCTGATATCCTGAGCTACCATCTTTTGTTCTGATTCACTTTTCTTGTTCTATTCCTGTTCACTCTTTTCTGTTTTTTCTTTTGTATTCCTGTGTAACTCTCTTCTGGTTTTCTTTTTCTATTCCTTATAACTTTTCTGTCTTTCTTTCTCAGTCTTCCAATTCTCTTATATCCTTTACCATTACATTTTTTTTAAATAATTCCTGGTCCATTTATTATTTTTTCCTTATAATCATAGTTTTCTATTTCAGTGTTATCTGCATCTTTCCTATTTAATCTTTCATTATATCTATTTTTTTTTTTTTAAATAACAGATTCCTTATTCATTTTTTGTTATTTCTTCCTTCTTTAATAGATAAAGTTCCCACATTATCATTTAGTCCATCCATCCACGTGTCTTATTTTTTTCCTTTAGTGAAGCCAAGTCTCAGCTGATGCCGTCCACCCAGTTGAACACAAAGAAGTTATTTCACTCTATTTCATCTAATAATACCTTGGTTCTAGGTAGTAGGTTGGTAGACAGCAACTGTCCAGGGAGGTACTACCGTCCTGCCAATTGAGTGTAAAACGAAAATCTGTAATTGTTTTACATGATGGTAGGATTGCTGGTGTCTTTTTTCTGTCTCATAAACATGCAAGATTTCAGGTATATCTTGCTACTTCTACTTACACTTAGGTCACACTACACATGCATGTACAAGCATATATATACTCACCCCTCTGGGTTTTCTTCTAATTTTTTACTAGTTCTTGTTCTTATTTCCTCTTATCTCCATGGGGAAGTGGAATAGAATTCTTCCTCCGTAAGCCATGCGTGTCGTAAGAGGCGACTAAAATGCTGGGAGCAAAGGGCTAGTAACCCCTTCTCCTGTATATATTACTAAATGTAAAAGGAGAAACTTTCGTTTTTCCTTTTGGGCCACCCTGCCTCGGTGGGAGGCGGCCGACGTGTTGAAAGAAAGAAAGAATACCTGTAAATTTTACTTCAGTTAACTATCATTATTAAGTTTACCCCTTTCATATTCTGGGACTCCATTTACATGTATACCTATACTTCTATAATATAAGTTGGTTGTGGTGGCAGGCGACCCTTCACATACATTCACCTACGAACTCATGTGTGTTAGTTACCAATTGTCAAAGGCGCTTGAATATAAACACTTGGGATTGTGTGTTCACCTAATTGTGGTTGCAGGGATCAAGACTCAGCTCCTGGCACCGAATCTTCACTGATCGCTACTGAGTCCTCTCAGTGTGTGTGTGTGTGTATGTATGTATGTATGTATGATTATTACCTGTTTGTAATTATTTGTTTGTAGCTACAGAAACAGAGCTGTACTCGTGGTGTCTTCGGTATTTTATTCATCATATAATTGTTTTTAATTAGCAACTATTGCAGCACTTAAAACTTCCCCTTGCAATGGGGAATGTGAAAGCCAGGGCAGGATATTATGAAAGGCTGCTGTGATGGTGTTATTAATGCTGGGGGGCGGGGGGGCTATGAAGTGTGGCTTGCTTCTGGTTATTGTGATTGGTTGGTATGGTGTTGTAGGGTCTGATACCAGGTCTGAGACCAGGCCTCATTGCGGATCAGGGTCTGATCAGCCAGGCTGTTACTTCCGGCCGCACGCAAACTGACTTACGAACCACAGCCTGGTTGGTCAGGTACTGACTTTAGGTGCCTGTCCAGTGCCTTCTTGAAGACAGCCAGGGGTCTATTGGTAATCCCCCTAATGTATGCTGGGAAGCAGTTGAACAGTCTTGGGCCCCGGACACTTATGGTGTTGTCTCTCAGTGTACTCGTGGCGCAACTGCTTTTCATCGTGGGAATGTTGCATCTCCTGCCGAGTCTTTTGCTTTCATAGGGAGTGATTTTCGTGTGCAGGTTTAATACCAATCCCTCCAGGACCTTCCAAGTGTATATTATCATGTATCTCTCTCGCCTGCGTTCCAGGGAATACAGATCAAGGACCTTCAACCGTTCCCACTTATTTAGGTGCTTTATCGTACTTATGTGTGCCGTGAAAGTTCTTTGTACACTCTCCAGGTCTGCAATGTCAACAGCCTTGAAGGAGGCCGTTAGTGTACAGCAGTATTCCAGCCTAGAGAAAACAAGTGATTTGAAGAGTGTCATCATGGGTTTGGCGTCCCTAGTTTTGAAGGTTCTCTTTATTCATCCTTTCATTTTCTTAGCCGATGAAGTAGATACATTGTTGTGGTCTTTAAAGGCGAAATCCTCTGACATTATCACTCCCAAGTCCTTCACATTTCTTTTCCGCTCAATTGTATGGTTAGAATTTGTCCTATACATTGATACATTTTTTACTTCAAGTTTTCCATATCTGAGTAGTTGAAATTTCTCCTCGTTGAACTTCATATTCTTTTGAGTGGCCCTTTTGAAGATTTGGTTGATGTCCGCTTAGAGTTTTGCAGTGTCGTCAATCGAAGTCACTGCCATGGCAATCCGGGTGTCATCCGCAAAGGGAGACACGGAGCTATGGCTTACATCTCTGTCTGTCAGAAATGAGGATGAGGATTAGAATGGGAGCGAGTACTGTGCCTTGTGGAGCCCAGCTTTTCATCGTGGCTGCCTGGGACTGTACTCTGATTACTATTACTCTTTGTGTTATATTTGTTAGGAAGTTATAGATCGATCTACCAACCTTTCCTGTTATTCTTTTATCACGCATTTTGTGTGTTATTACGCCATGGTCACACTTGTCGAAAGCTTTTGCAAAGTCTGTGTATACTACTTCTGTATTTTGTTTATCCTCAACAGCATCTAGGACCCTGTCATAGTGGTTCAGGAGCTGGAACAGGCAGGAGCGACCTGCTCTAAATCCGTGTTGCCCTGGGTTGTGTAATTGATGGGTATCTAGGTGGTTGGCGATCTTGCTTCTTGGAACCCTCTCAAAGATTTTAATGATATTGGATGTTAGTTCTATCGGTCTGTAGTTCTTTGCAATTGCTTTACTGCCACCCTTGTGGAGTGGGGCTATGTCTGTTGTTTTTAGTGTGTGTGGGATGACCCTTGTGTCCATGCTCTCTCTCCATAGAATGATGAAGGCACGTGCAATTCTTGCAATTCTTGCAATTCTTGATGAACACGGTGTTCCATGAGTCTGGGCCTGGGGCAGAGTGCAAAGGCATGTCATTTATTGACTTTTCAAAGTCTTGTGGAGTTATAGTAATATTCGAGATTTTTGAGATGACAAAATTTTGCGTTTCGTTCATAAAAAAATAATTTGAATTGTCGACCCTTAGTCTGGGCAGCGGCTCGCTGAACGCTGACTCGTATTGGGACTTTAATATCTCACTCATTTCTTGGCTGTCATCTGTGTATGACCCATCCCGCCTAGGTAGAGGCTCAATATTGGATGTTGTTTTTCCCTTAGATGTGGCATAAGAGAAGAAGTATTTTTTTTTTTTTTCAATTTCCTTTATGGCTTTTAGTTCTTCCTGTGATTCTTGTCTCCTGTAAGATTCCTTCGATATTTGTAATTTCATTGACCAGTGCCTCTTTACGTATTTCAGATATATTTGCCCCTCTCAGCAGCTCTGTGACTCTTCGCCTTCGTCTGTATAGGGAGCGTCTCTCTCTTTCTAGTTTACATCTTCTCTTTCTTTTTCATAATGGAATGCATCTTGAGCAGATCTCAAGAACCAGAGTTCATTTTTTCTAGGCAACTGTTCGCATCCGTGTTGTTTAGGATATCTTCCCAGCATGTTTCATTTAGGACATGGTTGACTTGATCCCATTGTATGTTTTTGTTATTAAAATTGAATTTTGTGAAGAGACTTTCCTGACTGATCCCATTTTGCTGGTCAGGAGCCCTGTGCATACATGTCTGTACCTTTATTATGTTGTGATCAGATCGTCGTTGTTAGTGAAGATGAGGCCCAGCGTATTTTATAGTCTTGTAGGCTCTAATATTTGCTGGTTTAAGGTGAATTTGGTGAAGACATTTAATAGTTCGTGTGTGTGTGAATTTTCATCTGCGCTGCCTCCTTGGGTGATCTCTGCTAAAGCATTGTTTGCTATATTCCTCCATTTTAGATGTCTCAAGTTGAAATCTCCTAGTAGTAAAATGTTTGGGGCAGGAGTTGGGTGATTTTCCAGACAGTGGTCAATTTTCAAAAGCTGCTCCTGGAATTGCTGGGAAGTTATATCTGGAGGCTTGTATACCACCACAATGACACGGTTTTGGTTTTCAATCTATACCAACAAAATTTCAACTACATCATTTAAGGTGTTTAGTAGTTCTGAGCAAATGAGCGATTCTGTGACGTACAGGTCAACCCCCCTTGTTGCCTGTTTAGTCTGTCGCATCTGAATAGGTTATAACCTGGGATTTATATTTCGTTGTTATAATGATCCTTTATGTGGGTCTCTGTGAATGCCACAAACATTGCATTTGACTCCGTGAGCAGTCCCTTGATGTAAGGCATTTTGTTGTTTTTGATGGCTTTAGACCCTGTATGTTTGCAAAGACAAATGTTGAGGAGGTTCTTTGAGCATTTGTATTTGGTGTATCCCCTGAGGCTCAGCTTTCCTATCTGTCAATGCCTGCCGTGTCTCTTTCCTTCTACAGGTGCCTTTTTACTCTCACTCTTAGTTGATCCCATTCTTTGCTGATATTCTCTGGAGTCCTTTAACAGTGGTTTCTGTTGCAGTATCCTGTTCCATACCACTCCTGTCTTGAATGTCAATTAACTGGTCTGTTTTTTCCTCGAATACCCCCAAGTCTGTGAAAATTTGTTACCTGGGATATGTCCTTTTCTCATGTTGTTGAGATGATGCTCTCAGTCTCATTTTTCCTACCAATGACTTCTTTCATCATGGGTCATCCCTTCAGCCTAATGAAGCAAATGAATAATTATTGACTTCTTCTCTTCCCATTACTTTTCCCCTTCCATATCTCTGGATCTGTTTTAAGCATCTCCTTTGTTTCCCTTCTCATCTCCTGGATACCCCCAGTAACCTGATATTACTTTTCCCCTCCTTTAGTCCCCTTGCTGTATGCTGATGTTTCTGTTTCCACCACCTTGCTCCTTTCTGTCCTTGTCTTTATATCCTGCTTCAGCATTTCCATTTCTTCCTTCCAATTCTGTATCTTTGCCTCAACAGCTACAGATCATAACTCCCACTTCTTGCTCTCATCAGATATCTTCTCTACTTTATTTTATCTTTCTTTTCCAAATCACTCATTAATGAATTTATCATTGACCAGATATTTGCAGTTTTTTTCTGTTGTTAATAATTACTTGTTGTGATCACTTTTGAGAACATTGCTGCCAACAGCACTGACCAACTGCTCACTGCCCCTCACTCAGCTTCCAGTAAAAAACGCACATGTTCAAAATTAACTCGTAAATGTTTTGACAATATCACTCTTTTCAGACTGGAAACCTTGTTATATTCTTGTACGTATATTCACAAACTATCAAGTACAATACCCGCTGACAATATCTTAGGACCGCAGCCAGAATGCTAAATACTGGGAGCACTGAATAACGATACTGGCTCTCGTACGTATGTACTTACGTGTTTGTGTGTGTGTGTGAACTCAATTGTGATTTGCAAGAGTCAAGTCATAGCTACTGGACCCGCTTCTTCGTTGGATGCTACTAGGTCTCTTCTCTCCCTGCTCCATGAGCTTTATCATACCTCTTCTTAAAGCTATGTATGGATCCTGCCTCCACTACATCACCCTCCAGATTTTTCCACTTCCTGACAGCTCTATGGCTGAAGAAATACTTCCTAACATCCCTGTGACTCATTTGAGTTTTCAACTTCCAGTTGTGACCCCTTGTTGTTGTGTGACATCTCTGAAACATTCTGTCCCTGTCCACCTGTCAATTCCTCTCAGTATTTTATGTTCTTATGATGTCCCCCTATCCCTTCTGTCTTCCAGTGTTGTCAGGTTGCGTTCCCTTAACCTCTCCTATTAGGTCAAACCCCCTCAGTTCCGGGACTTATCTTGTTGCAAACCTTTCTACTTTCTCTAATTTCTTGATGTGTTTCACCAAGTGTGGGTTCTATACTGGTGCTGCATACTGCAATACGGGTCTGACATACACGGTGTACAGTGTCGTGAATGACTCCTTACTCAGGTGACAAAACGCTTTTCTCAGGTTTACCAGGCGCCCGTTTGCTGCAGCAGTTATTTGGTTAATGTGCGCCTCACGTGATGTGTTCGTTACGATGCTTACCCCAAGATCCTTTTCCTTGAGTAAGTTTTGTAGCTTTTGACTTCTGTATTCCTTCTGCTGTCTCCTTTGTCCTTCTCCAATCTTCATAACTTTACACTTGCTGGGGTTAAACTCCAGAAGCCATTTGTCAGACCATTCATGCAGCCTGTCCAGATCCCCTTGTAGTCTTACCTTATCCTCTTCCGTTTGTATTCTCATTAGTTTCACATCGTCTGCAAACAGGGACACCTGACTCTATCCCTTCCGTCATATCATTCACATATAAAAGAAACAGCACCAGGCCTAGGACTAACCCTTGTGGAACTCCACTCAACACAGACCAGTGTCAGCGACAATGGTCTCTACTTTAGTACAGCCTGTCTGTCTCCTTTCTTAAAAATTGGGACTACATTTGCTGTCTTCCTCGCCTCAGGCAACTGCCCTGTTTCGATAGATTTATTGACTGTTTTTAAATGTGCACACAATGCATCTGCTCCCTCTCTCAGGACCCAAGGAGAGATATTATCTGGCCACACCGCCTTCGAGATATTTAGTTTCCCTAGCAGTTTCTTCACCTCATTCTCGGTTGTGTGCATTGTGTCCAGCACTTGCTGGTGCACCCTACCACCTCGGTTTTCTGGGAGCGTCTGTCTCTCCTGTGAATACCTTCCTGAATCTTGAGCTTCATGGTGGTTCTCTGTGAGCTCCCTTCCTTCTTCTCTCAATCTGATTACCTGGTCCTTGACTTGTTTTTCTCCTGATGTGGCTGTATAACAACTTTGTATCCGATTTGGCTTTTGATGTTATGTCATTCTCATACTGGCACTGGGCTTCTCTTCTTATGCATGCATATTCATTTCTGGATCTTCGACTCAACACCCTGTCTTCCTGGGTCATTTGCCTTCTATACTTTTTCCATGCTCTTGGCCTCTCCACACCTCTTGGTCACCATGGACTCACTCTGGTCTTTCTGTTGTTTTTGTTGCTCTTTGGAACAACTTCTCTTCTGCCTCCCTGCACTTTGTGGTCACATATGCTATTATTTCATTTACTGTCTTCCCCTCTAGCTCGCTTACCCATTGCATATCATGTAGGAATTATCTCATACTTGTGTATGAGTCGCTAGCGCATTAGGGCATTTCATATGTGATAGCTTGTATGTCTGAACTGTTCAAGGTGAATACGAGGTCTAGTCTTGCTGGTTCGTCGCTTCGTGTCTTCTCTCTCTCTCTCTCTCTCTCTCTCTCTCTCTGGTTGTGTCCTTAACATGTTGGTACATGAAGTTTTCTAGTACTTCCTCCAGCATCTTGGCTCTCCATGTTTTTGGCCCTGCATGTGACTCCAGATTCTCTCAATCACTCTGTTGATCTCGTCATATTCCTGTCTTGGTCTCCTGTTGTTCAGTGGTGAGTTATACATCACTGCTATCATCACTTTTCCGCCCCCAGTATACAGTGTTCCTACTATGTAGTTATCCACTATCCCTCTGACTACTCCTCCCATCTCCTCAAAAGTTCATTGGTTCTTGATGAGCAGTGCAACTCCTCCTCCCCTTCTGCCCTTTCCCCGTCTTCTTATTACTTCCGTGAGCTTTGTCTCTGTGATTGCTATAATGTCCAGGGATGCCTCGGGGATGCTTTCCTTCCACTCCTCACTCTTATTTCAAATTCCGTCTGCCTTTGTGTACCACATCTTCAGCTTCCTTTCTAGGACTGTGTTCTGGGAAGTGGGAGGGGTTGGTGATAGCTGTGGGTGTGGCATGTAGGCCTGAATATTGTGGTAGTCTGCTGGTGTGGCAATATTAGTGCTGGGAGGGGTGGGGATTGTGAATGTGGAGTGTAGTTTTGCTCTTGTTATTGTGTTTGGCTGCTGTGGGGTAGTAGGGGTTGAGGGTATATTGTGGGTGAGTCTGTGTGTAGCTGTGTTTGCTGTCCTCTTCGAGGATGTGCTCTCCTGTCTCCTGGTGCCTTCCTTGTCCCAATCTTTCCCTCGTGCCTCTGGCGTGGTCGAGGTACACTCTTATATTTTTTGGGAACTCCTTAATAAACAGTGGCTTCCGCTGCAGGATTTTGTTTCGTGTCATTTCTAACTTGAATGCCAATTTGATTTGATTGAGCGGTTCTTCTCCAACAAGAACCCCCCAAGTCTCTGAAAATTTGTCAGTTGAGTCGTGTCTTCTGTTACCACGATGATGCTCTCGTCTTCTTTCATCATATGATTTCCCTTCTGCCTCAGGAAGCCCATCAATAATGATTGTCCTCTCCCTTTCAACATCCCATTTTGTTTTCCTATGTATCTCTGGATCCTATTTAAGTATCTCCTTGGTTGGCTCCCTTATCATCTCCGAGACTTCCCGGTGGCTTAGTATCATTTTCCTGAAGGACTTCATTGTACTTTCTCCTCCTTTTATCCCATCACTGTCCAGTTCTTTATTTTTATTGGTCCTCGCCTCTATATTCTGCTTCATAACTTCTAGTTCCTCCTCCTCCAGTCTCTGTATCCTCGCCTCGGGAGCAAGAGCTCATAGCTCCCACTTATTGATCTCTGTAGATATCTTCGCTACCATTGTGTTGTAGAACTCACTTACCCTTTTATCCCATTCCTGCTCCATTTTGCTCTTGATCCTTTCGGACAGTGATTCTTGTTCAGCCCAGCCATCCCAGTACTCTTGTTTCTGCGTCCTGTCATGCTTGTGTGTGTTAGTTACCATTTTGTCCTAGGCACATGTCTATTAGACACTAGGCCTGTTGTATATATGTGTGTGTGTGTGTGTGTGTATGTGTGTGTGTGTGTGTGTGTGTGTGTGTGTATGTGTGTGTGTACTCACCTAGTTGTGGTTGCAGGGGTCGATTCACAGCTCCTGGCCCCGCCTCTTCACTGGACGCTACTCGGTGTGTGTGTGTGTGTGTGTGTGTGTGCGTATGTGTGTGTGCGTATGTTTGTGTGTGTGTATGTGTAGGTGTGTGTGTGGGGGGAAGAAGGGGATAGGGAGAGAGATGGGGATGGGAGGAAAAATGGGGAAGTGAGAGAGAGGGGAATAAGGGGAGAAAGAGAGAGAGAAAGAGAGGAGGGAGGGGAGAGTGATGGGAAGAGTGAAGAGGCGAGAGAGAGAGAGGGTGTGGGAGGAAAGTGGGTGTGTGTGTGTGTGGGTCTGTGTGTTTTGTGGGAATATATGTGTGTGTGGTCTACGTGTCGGAGGGTTTATGTGTGTGTTTGGGTGTGTTAAGGTGTGTGAGCAGTTCGCGTGTGTTATGCAGGTTTCTGCATATATATATATATATATATATATATATATATATATATATATATATATATATATATATATATATATATATATATATATATATACGTATATATATATGTCGTGCCGATTAGGTAAAACTGGTCAATTAGCAAGAACTCGTCTAAAATTAAGTCCTTTCTAAAATTTTCTCTTATACGTTTAAAGATATATTTTTTTCATTTATGTTAATGTAAGAATTTATAATTTTATACCAAGAGAAACTTTGAAAACCTACCTAACCTTATTACAACAAGCGCAATTTAATTTAGCCTAACCCAACTAAATATATTTTAGATACGTTAACATTAATTTAATAATAAACAAACACAATGAAATATATTTTTTTCGTTATGTTCAGAATGATTTTGGCGAAATTATTGCATACACAAATTTTCACTTGTCTTATATGGCAAGATGAGCGTTGCTATTTAAGCCAAAATCGCAAGTTTTACCTAATCGGCACGACATATATATATAGTGGAGAAGTGTGCCATAAATTTTATGAACTGACATAATTGTAAAACATAATGTATGAACTATGGATAAATATCACCATTAATTTTAGAAAAATGCTAGGCATTTTGTGGGTCTACCTACCTGGAGTCTACCTGGAGGGCATTCCGGGGATCGACGTCCCCGCGGCCCGGTCTATGACCAGGCCTCCCTGAGGATCAGGGCCTGATCAACGAGGCTGTTGCTGCTGCACGTAGTCCAACGTGCATCTGTCCAACGTGCATCTGTCCATCTCCCTCTTGAAGGCAACCAGAGGTCTACTGGTAATGCCCCTTATGGCTGGTGGGAGGCTGTTGAACAGTCTTGGGCCCCGGACACTTATTGTATTTTCTCTTAGTGTACCAGTGGCGCCCCTACTTTTCACTGGGGGTACGTTGCACCGTCTTCCAAGTCTTTTGCTTTCGTATGGAGTGATTTCTGAGTGCATATTAGGGACCAGTTCCTCCATAATCTTCCAGGTGTAGATTATGATATCTCTCTCTCGCCTGCGCTCCAGTGAATATAAGTCTAGTGCTTCCAGGCGTTCCCAGTAGTTAAGGTGTTTGATGGAACTTATATGTGCAGTAAAGGTTCTCTGTACATTCTCTAGATCTGCAATTTCACCTGCCTTGAATGGGGATGTTAATGTACAGCAGTATTCTAGCCTAGAGAAAACAAGTGATTTAAAAAGGATCATCATTGGCTTGGCATCTCTTGTCTTGAATGTTCTCATTATCCATCCTATCTGTTTCGTCGCAGATGTGATAGTGGCATTGTTGTGGTCCTTGAAGGTGAGGTCTTCGGACATTACCACACCCAGGTCCTTCACTTTACTTTTCCGCTCTATTGTTTGATTAGAGTTTGTAATATACTCAGTGTTATGCAGGGTTCTGCATGACATGAATATACGTAAATATATAGATAGTGGAGAAGTGTGCCATAAATTTCATAAACGAGAACTTAATAATAATATATAACCTTTAGATAAATGTCAACCATAAAGTAGTTTAAACTGTGAAATATAAGGACATCCTGCCAGGGATTTATTTTCCAACTGTGTTTGGGTTAGGGGAGGCAGCGTCGCTTGGGGAAGTCACGTGAGCGCGGCATGGGTGAGAGATGGTATCCAGCCGCCGCCTATCTATGCTAAGTTTTGTAATGTAGTACTCCTTTTGTTTAACCAACTCAAGCCTTAGGCACTGTTATTGTTTACCAGTACACTCCACTGGGCTCTGACATGGTCGGGGCTTGAAGGGAAGAGTGTGAACGGAGGAAATAGGAGGAGATGGTTTCTGGGAGAGGGTAGGGGCCGGCGCTTGCACCGACCCCATAGGTACACTTGTTTTGTTTTGAGGTGGCGCTCAAGCTGTCCGCCCCTCCTGTACTGTTATTGAGGTGTTTAGGCTCAGAGAAATATGAAGAGGAGTTTTTGGAGTGTGTATATATTGTTAATCTAAACAAATTGTATATTTTAATAATTAGGAATTTTTGTGTGAATCTTCGGATATCCCAACCCATTGGAGCACTAAACAAGGGTTTAAAACCTTCTATTTCAATGGGGATAGAACTGGGAGGCCTAGTTTTACAGGTGATTTGTGTAACTTTTACCCTTTGCCCTTACACAAGGCATTAGGCCTCAGGTAATCCCAATTTCTGCGTAACATGGGGCCTGTATATGGGAGAATTATCAAATTTTGTGATAATTAAAGTTTGCAACCTGGAAAGTCAATAATCATACTTTATTGGGTTGGTTAAAGGAAGGATTCATTAAAAAATGCCTACACTAAAATTTTGCCTTACTTTTTGCAGGTGTAGTACACTCAGGTTACTACTAGGTTTTGTGTGAAATAGGTCTGATATATTTTTAGTGTTATTAGTAACCATAATTTTTCTGGGAACTAATTTACCTTTGCAGGTGCAATATTGCTGATTTATATTTTTAATAATACCAGTATTTTGGGGGGAACAATTTGCCTTTGCAGGTGCAATAACCCGAGATTTTACTTGTTTTGTTTGCAGTATTGCTGATTTTTAAGGGTATTAATAATACACATTTTTTTTGGGTGAATAATTTACCCTTGCAGTTGTGTGTATGTCATCCAACACTTGGTATATTCCTTGTTGGTGTCCCACTCTGTACTGTCTTCCCAGACACAGAGTTCTTCCTGCCTCCACTGTAAATACTTCCTTAAATCTCGTGTTGAGCTCCTCACATACCTCTTGATCGTTTCTTGTGAGTTCCCTCCCCTTCTTTCCTCAGCCTGATCATCTGGTCTTTGACTGCTGTCTTCCTCCTAATGTGACTATACAGCAGTTTCGGGTCAGACTTGACTTTCGATGCTATGTCATTTTCGTACTGTCGCTGGGCCTCCCTCCTTATCTGTGCATACTCGTTTCTGGCTCTACGACTAATCTCCTTATTTTCCTGGGTCCTTTGCTTTCTGTACTTTCTCCATTCTCTAGCGCACTTAGTCTTTGCCTCCCTGCACCTTTGGGTAAACCAAGGCTCGTTCTAGACTTCCCTTTATTTCTGTTGTTCTTGGGAACAAACCTTTCCTCTGCTTCCTTGCATTTTGTTGTTACATATTCTATCATTTCGTTTACTGACTTTCCTTACATGTCTCTGTCCCACTGAACCTCCTGCAGGAAGTTCCTCATACCCGTGTAGTCCCCTCTCTTATAGTTTGGCTTTTCCATTTCAACTCCTGTTGCCCTCTCCACCTGTAACTCTATGTACTCAAAGCTCAGAACCACATGGTCACTGGCTCCAAGGGGCCTCTCATATGTGATGTCCTCAATGTCTGAGCTGCTCAGGGTGAACACGAGGTCCAGCCTTGCTTGTTCGTCCTCTTCTTTCTCTGGTAGTTGCCCTGACATGTTGGTGCATAAGGTTTTCCAGTACCACATCCATTATCTTGGCTCTCCATGTTTCTGGCCCCCCCCATGTGGCTCCATGTTTCCCCAATCGATCTCCCTGTGGTTGAAGTCGCCCATAACCAGAAATTTTACTCTGCTCGAGTGAGCTCGTCTTGCCACCTCAGCCAGTGTGTCCACCATTGCTCTGTTGCTCTCTTCATATTCCTCTGTTGGCCTCCTGCAGTTCTGTGGTGGGTTATACATCACTGTAATGGCTACCTTATGTTCCCCCGACTGAAGTGTACCTATTATGTAGTCCCTTTCACTAATCGCATCCATTCCTTCCATTTCCTCAAATCTCCATTGGTTCCATACAAGCAGTGCAAACCCCTCCTCCCCTTCTACTCCTTCTATCTTTCCTCAGGATCTGATAACCCGGTGGGAAGATTGCGTCTTTTACTGCCTCAGTGAGTTTCGTTTATGTGACTGCTATGATGTCTGGGGGCTGTTTCTCATTTATTCTTTCGTTCCACTCCTCATATTTATTCGTTATTCCATCCGCGTTTGTGTAACAAACCTTCAACTTCGTTTCTAAAACTGTGGTTCTGGGGGAATATTGGGGTTGGAGCGGGAGCCCTTGTAAGGGCCTATGGGGGGTTGTGGTGGGGGTGGGGTTTATGATGGGGGGTTGGAGCAGAGTGCCCATAGAGGGTTGCTATAGGGGTGGGGGTTGCTGTAGGGTTGGGGTTTGTGATATGGGGTGGGGACAGAAGGAACTGGGTGTGGGTGTCATTTTAAATTGTTCAGTTGCCTTGGGGTTCTCGTGGTTGGAGTCCTTCTGCGGGTGTTTTTGGAGGGGGTGTTTGCCCTTCTACCTGGGTCTGGGTGCCTCCGCTCTTTGTCAATTCCTCTCCTTCCTCCTTCCGTCGTTGTATCCTCTTTTTCAGTAACATCCTTTCCCATTGTGTTCTGTCCCAATCGAGGTACACTCTCTGGTACTCCTGATTCTCTCTCAGTTGTGCTTTCTCCTGCAGGATCATGGATCGAGCTGGTTCTGCCTTGAAAATTACTTTGAGAGGCCGTTTTCTTCCCCTTGTAAACCACCCAATTCTCCGAAAATTTGTGTGTGTTTTTGTGTTAGTTACCATTTTGTCCTAGGCACATGTCGATTAGACACTAGGCCTGTTGTATGTATGTGTGTGTGTGTGTGTAAGGAAACACTTCGAAATGTTTCGGCCCCGCCGGGAATTGAACCCGGGCCCTCCGTGCGTGAAGCAAGAGCGCTAGCCACCATGCCATCGGGTGTGTGTGTGTGCGCGCGCGCGCATGTTTGGGAGGAAAGTGTTTTGCTTCCATATAACGGCAATTAATTTGCTGATTCTTATGAGACTCACATAGTATAGTATTAATAGATAATAACTTGAATATGCCTAATTTTCTGAAATTTAAGTTGGCTGTAAGATAAAAATTGTCTTGTGAATAGCTAATAAGAATTCCGTAAAAAAACATAATTGGAGCAGGAAAGAAATTATGTAACCATCAGTTAACCCTCCAACTTTATATTAAAATTTCTTTATGCTCCAGAATAGAAATAATGGTAATTACATTTCTTTAAAAAACTGTTATTTTGTATTTATAAATCCCAGTTATAATCCTTTTTTCACGTAAAAATACACCAGCGGTAATAGTTTGAAGCCTATGTTTTGGATAAACCAAATACATTTTGTTATGAAAACGTATTGGTGCTGGGACCGAAATGTTTTCATAGAAAAGTTGTTAGTATTTGCTCACCTGTCTACATTCACAACCTGTCGACCCATATACCAGAGTTTCACTGTCTGAAACTTTTATAAAGAGGAATTTCCAACTTCTGTCGTTGAAAAGAATAACCCACTGCATTCAATAAATTTGGCAAAAAGGAAGGTATGAAGCCCAAAATCAATCCAAACCTCTTATAAACTATAGTATACAAGTGTGGCATGCTACGAGTGTTACATTTATTCGGTGTATTGTTGTTGTTGTAGATTCGCCGGTACTCTCCCGGCCCGGGTTTTTACCAGATTGTGACCCGGCCTTGACTCCCTGTCGTGGGAGTGTCTGAGACCTATGTCTCCCATGGGAGGAGGTACAAGTTCCCCCTCATCGTCTGGGACCAACTGTCCCCAGGCCAAGCCACGTTCCCCGCCCTCACGGGGCTCGTAGGGAGAAGCTACACCCCTTGTCTGCCATTTTCCACGCCCCAGGGGGACCATGGGAATGGCAGTTTTGCGAGCTAAAGATGGTCGCAAGCTCTGGCTCTGGCACCTACCCAGCCCTTGAAGGGCTAGGCATGGTGTCTCTCCCCGTTGTACATTCGGTGTATGTCACACTCCCATATAGGCTGCCTCCCAAAAAGCGAACCAGGTGCCAATCATTAACGATCTAATAAGGCCAAATCGTTATATCAGTATCTCGGTTCATCGGCTGATCACAGACAAGCCCGCCAAAACTGTGAAGCAAAGTGCTTCACTTTTGACACGAGTTTTGGCAGACTTGTCTGGGCTGCTGGATGCTCACGGTGTTCCATGTCTGGTTCTTGCATTCTGCCTCTTTGAGCGCCGTGTTGTATACTTGCTCTTACATTATTGTACAGTGTAAATATGCTTTTTTGGTGAAGGAAATACAAGTCATATATCCTCTGCTGTCTTTTGCTTGTTCCACTATTGGTTATCTCATTACGAAAAGGTGTGCAAGCCATAAATAAAAATGTGTCCGTAATAAAATGTGTCCGTAATAAAATGTGTCCGTAATAACAAGTGTTGAGAATTTCGAACCTATCCGATGAGACTTTCTCAGTTTGTAACAGCGAATTCTGTGAAACAATTTCCTTAATTATTAAAATAAGCATATATACTACCCACTGCCTGTGTAAAAAAGTTTGAGGTTGATCAGAAGAGGCATTCTCAAGTTATCACAAGCAAACTAACCTCATTGTTGTACGAAGCCGTTCAAACGTGGCATTCTCAAGTTACTGCTTGGAAAATCTAAGCAACATTTTTAGTAGAAGTGGTAATATAGCATTTACTCAGCCTAATGACAATTCAAATCTTTCCCCATGTACATACAAATCAAAACACACTACTTCAGCGGAAGTTTGCGATATGCTTAGCGATATCTAAACATATAAATGAAATTAAATAAAAGCTAATATTATATACAAAGTTCTACTTGCGAAAATTATGGATCTGTGGGTTATTAAATAATATTTAGAACAATATCAAACACAAACTATTGTTACATCTATTCAAATAAAATGCTAACTTATTATGGATCCATCAGATGATCATTCTGAAATAAACATAACTTTAGTTGGCTCATGATTTTGTTAACATATTATAGAGCTTATTGTATCCAAATCATTTAAAAAAATACAGTATGTGTCATTGAAGAGCTGGGAAATACTTAAAAAATATTCCAGTATTTTATAAGTGGGTAAGTAAGATTAATACATAAGGAATTCTTGTTAATCCATTATTCAAAATACTTGTGAGAAGAACTCAATATTTTTTTTTCAAAGAACTTTAAAAATAGTCGTGTTAGCAGCAGCAGCCTGTGGCCTGGTAGGCACAACTCTCACTTCACGCGCTGAAGGGTCCGTGGTTCGATTCCTGGCAATTGTCGAAATATTGGGCGTGTTTCCTTACACCTGTTGTCCCTGTTCACCCATCAGTAAAATGAGTACCTGGGTGTTAGTCGACTGGTGTGGGTCGCATCCTGGGACAAAATTGACCAAATTTGCCAGAAATCTTCTGCATAACAAGGGACTTTCTATATAGTAGTACGAATTGTGCGTAGGACACCCACGCATTGTGCGTAGGACACCCACGCATTGTGCGCAGGACACCCACGTTTGCAAATATGCACACGAGTCTTGTCCAATATATATTACACAACATACATTATTAGTAGTAGTAGCAGCAGCATTAGTAGTAGTGATATTAGTAATAATAGTGTAGTGGGATAATTAAAATTGTAGTTGAAGCTGAATGTCATTACAATTGTTTTTAGTAATTGTAATGGAACTTTTAGATTAAAAAAGTAAATGTAATTGACTGTTATCAAACTTAGACCTGCGTAAATATCATCATAAAATTGGGGCATTATGATGTGCTAATGAGAAAGTGAAATTAAGTACACGTCAGATGATACATAACTGTATATTCTGATTTGATTCTCACTGTTTTGGTCGGGTTAAGAAAATCTATACAAAAGGATTGCGCTTCCCTGTACGTAGTAGATCCCTAGGATTATTTGTAGTATTCTCTTCCACTGATGCTCCCTCTGCAGAAACAAACATGAGAGACGGAGGGCTGGGCAGCCACTTCAGTACCATGTGCAACGTAGAGTCTTGCAGCATCTGTTATCGAGCCTGATTTATTAAGTTGTTATTCGAAGTCAGTTTGGAATCAGACTTCACCCAAAGGATATGAGCCTCATCATAGGGTTCCAATACTCTCCCATTCATCGTCACCACTGTTCCAGCATTACCTTCATTTTTTGTGTTTTCTGAGAAACAAATGTAAACTGTTATCACTTTTTCTCAGGTTGATATAGTTGTAAGCTGGTGATTGATGTAACTGAGAGCTGCCGGTGATTGATGTAACTGAGAGCTGCCGGTGATTGATGTAACTGAGAGCTGCCGGTGATTGATGTAACTTAGAGCTGCCGGTGATTGATGTAACTGAGAGCTGCCGGTGATTGATGTAACTGAGAGCTGCCGGTGATTGATGTAACTGAGAGCTGCCGGTGATTGATGTAACTGAGAGCTGCCGGTGATTGATGTAACTGAGAGCTGCCGGTGATTGATGTAACTGAGAGCTGCCGGTGATTAATGTAACTGAGAGCTGCCGGCATTTCTTTTCCTAGACACGTAAATGTCAAAGTACAGTTGTCTACATATACATGGGATTCTGGAATGAGTCGAGTCATTGAAATATACATTATATATCAATGGCCCAAGCACACCTCCATGTGGAATACTTTGGAACTCACTCTGTTCCCTCTGTCTTATCTCTCTCTCAGGCAGAGTACTGTGACTGTCTGTCCCAGCTACGGTTCCCAGCTCTCCCAGGGAAGGAACTCTCAGGACAAACATTCTGCGTTGCACAATATTTTTTAACTTTCAAGCACAGAACATTCATTATCATTGTATCTCCCTTTCATGCACGATATTATCACTGTCTCTTCCTTTCTCGGTATTGTGAAAATGTCCTTGGTACTGTTTTTTAAATTCCTTGTTTACCACTCGGTATTATGACTTTCTCAGGGACGGTAACGTGACTGTTTCTCTGGTATTTTATTTTCCACACACCTTTCTGTGCGAGAAATGCCTCTTTGTATCATATATATTCAATGTACATTGTATATTTATATAATTATGCTAAATTATATTAATATACAATGCGTATTGAATATATATGATGCAACAAGGCATTCCTCGCAACTGTGTCTCCAGTTACAGTGCTGGGAGTGTCTCCTGCACGGTAGTCTCTCTTTCCCAGGCACGTTCGTCTCTCTCAGGCACAGTACCATGAGAGTCCCGGTCACTGTGCTGTGAGTGCTCCGGGCACGGTACTGTCTCAGAAACGTTACTGTGACTATCCCAGGCATAGTACCGTGAATACCTCTCGCTAGCATGGTACTATGTCTCTTCCTGGCACTGTGTTGCCTCTCCAGGCCATAATACTGTCTGTCTTGCCCAGATTTATGACTCTCTTTCTCTTGTGGAATATACTATCTCTCCGGGAACGATGTTGTGACTCCTAGACACGATACACAAGTTATTGGTTCTGGTCATGGTACTGTGACAGGACTGAGCATGAGACAGTGAAATACTGTGTCTTCTGAACATAGTGTAATAATTCTGACGGAAATATGATATAACTCACTTGTATAAGTAATTACAAACATATATTCTATTAATACGGTGTACATCTTGTAAGTAATAACTACACCATGGCACTGATCCGCTTCCCCAACCAAACAAAGCCATAACACAGCACAACATAACGTGCTGTATGACCCTAGCAGGTTTAGCGTTTCTTTTTTATTATAATAATAATAACTTGACGTTAAAAAAGTCAACAGAATAATACGAAACCTTACAATGCAACACAAAACAAACTAGTGGCCCGTGTCTAGTACGCAACGCTCTTGCTTCACACACATTTCCCACAGTTCGATCCCCGGCAAGGGTGGAAAAGTTGAGTGTGTGTCCTTACACCTGTTGTCCAGTTCCCCCAGCAAGTATGTACCTAAGTGTTAGTCGACTGGTGTGGGTCGCATCCTGGGGGACAAGACTGAAGACCTCGATGACGGTATGCCTTTCTTGGGTTATCCTAGGTGACTGACCCTCCTGGGTAAAAATCTGAACAAAATCTTATGTCATATCTTATCTAGTAACAAAAGTCTTTATACCAAACAAAAAAAATGACCTGACCTCAAAACACTGTCAAACTATTCTCACTGCTAATTACATTTATACTACTTAAACTATGTGGAGAAGTATTGAAGTCAGCCTACTGACCCACTGTTTTTTAAACTTTGAATTATTTACGTTGCTGAACACTACTGGTGACACCACCAGTAGTTCTCTGATCCCAGTTGCTTGTGTCTCAGTGTTGAAGATTGAATGTACTCAGAAGAGGCATTCACAAGTCAGGATATAGAAACTAATGTCCAAATTTCTTTAATAAAATTGTAAATTAGGAAATACACCATTCAAATCTAATTCAAACCTTTCAAAGATACCAGTAACATAGAATATACAAGCACATTAAGTTTGAAGTCTCTCAGAAGTTGCACTATCACGTTATGACCTAATCAGAGGCGCCACTCAAAAATATTTAAATTTTACAGTTTCTTCCAAAAAAGCAAATTGGGACACATACATAAAAAATCAATCAAAATTTTGTCTAATTCTAACCATACAATAGAGCGAAGAAAATGTGAAAGACCTGGGAGTGATAATGTTAGAGGATCTCGCCTTCAAAGACCACAACAATGTATCTACCTCATCTGCTGGAAAATGATAGGATGAATAATGAGAACCTTCAAAACTAGGGACGCCAAGCCCATGATGATTTTCTTCAAATCGCTTGTTCTCTCTAGGCTGGAATTCTGCTGTTAGAGTTATCATAGAAAAATACTAAACCCGTATGGGTCATATAGCACCTGTAAAATGGAAGGCATTAAAATTCGATTCAAACAAGGGGAACATATGCCCATTTCCTTGGATCAAGAGCCCAGCATCAAAAGGAAAACAATGCAAAAAGGTAAAATACTAGTACGGCCGATCAGTGGATCATGTCTACAGTAATCACACGCATTGTGCGTAGGACACCCACGCATTGTGCGTAGAACATCCACGCATTGTGCGTAGGACACCCACGCATTGTACGTAGGACACCCACGCATTGTGCGTATGACACCCACGCATTGTGCGTAGGACACCCACGCATTGTGCGTAGGACACCCACGCATTGTGCGTAGGACACCCACGCATTGTGCCCATTTCCTTGGATCAAGAGCCCAGCATCAAAAGGAAAACAATGCAAAAAGGTAAAATACTAGTACGGCCGATCAGTGGATCAGTCTCCAGTAATCACACGCATTGTGCGTAGGACACCCACGCATTGTGCGTAGGACACCCACGCATTGTGCGTAGGACACCCACGCATTGTGCGTAGGACACCCACGCATTGTGCGTAGGACACCCACGCATTGTGCGTAGGACACTTACGCATTGTGCGTAGGACAGCAACGCATTGTGCGTAGGACACCCACGCATTGTGCGTAGGACACCCACGCATTGTGCGTAGGACACCCACGCATTGTGCGTATGACACCCACGCATTGTGCGTAGGACACCCACGCATTGTGCGTAGGACACCCACGCATTGTGCGTAGGACACCTACGCATTGTGCGTAGGACACCCACGCATTGTGCGTAGGACACCCACGCATTGTGCGTAGGACACCCACGCATTGTGCGTAGGACTCTCACGCATTGTGCGTAGGACACCCACGCATTGTGCGTAGGACACCCACGCATTGTGCGTAGGACACCCACGCATTGTGCGTAGGACACCCACGCATTGGGCGTGGGACACCCACGCATTGGGCGTGGGACACCCACGCATTGGGCGTAGGACACCCACGTATTGTGCGTAGGACACCCACGCATTGTGCGTAGGACACCCACGCATTGTGCGTAGGACACCCACGCATTGTGCGTAGGACATCCACGCATTGTGCGTAGGACACCCACGCATTGTGCGTAGGACACCCACGCATTGTGCGTAGGACACCCACGCATTGTGCGTAGGACACCCACGCATTGTGCGTAGGACACCCACGCATTGTGCGTAGGACACCCACGCATTGTGCGTAGGACACCCACGCATTGTGCGTAGGACACCCACGCATTGTGCGTAGGACACCCACGCATCGTGCGTAGGACACCCACACATCGTGCGTAGGACACCCACGCATTGTGCGTAGGACACCCACGCATCGTGCGTAGGACACCCACACATCGTGCGTAGGACACCCACGCATTGTGCGTAGGACACCCACGCATTGTGCGTAGGACACCCACGCATTGTGCGTAGGACACCCACGCATTGTGCGTAGGACACTCACGCTTGCAAATATGCACACGAGTCTTGCCCAAGATATATTACACAAGCGTTGAAAATTTGAAGCTAATCGAATAATGCATTCTCGAGTTAAAACCCAAATATTTGTGATAAAGTAAATGAAAATGTTGCTGAAAAATGTCGCCAAGAAAAGGACGGTCCCTCCCCCCCCCCTCCTTAAACTTTAAAATTTTAAGACATCTGAGGATTCTTTTCTTTTTTTTTTTGCTTTTCACATTTACATTCTATTTAAAATTCTCTGCAATCCTGAAGGAAACAATGTTTTCTTCTTATTTTTTGAAAACCTCAACAATTTAATAAAACTGTCAAACTGAAATTTACACAGCTTAGGTGAGTCATTAGTTGCGTTAATGAAGGCGACCAGTGGTAAACACATTCTTCACTAAATGATCTGATTCCAACGATTCCAAGACTTTTAATTATATCAGTAAAATTTCAAATTAGCATCTATTTGGACAAAATCTATGGATTATCCTCCTTATTACAAAATACATCAGTAACATCTTGAAGCCAGTCAGAGGAAGCGTTAGCTAGTCAGTGAAATAGTGATATTCATATTTTATTAAAAAAAGGGCCAATTTGGACTCTTTGCCCTTACCATAGGTAACAAACTGTAGACAATAAGATGAATTATCCTCTAGTTTGCTCCTGCAAAAAACGATGCTTAATAGATGCTGTCTTGGCCCTAAGATGCATCAGACATTAATTATTGAAGCCGTTCAGAAGAGGTAAACTAATATTTATTTAACGTGATTTCAGGAAATAAAAAAAATCGCACTGTTCTTCATATAAAAATCGTCGATTCTGCACCTAAGCATTTGAACTTTATTCACCACCGTCTAGTTGCGTGCAGAGGGAGGGTCCAAGGGGCGGTGGCCCCGGGCATCCAAATGGGGGGAGGCATCCAATGAGAGAAGGAAATAAGATAGTGATTTGATATTTCAGCGTTGATAAATAAATTTTTGGAGGCTCACCGCACTACAGAGGCAGAGGTGTTCAACAAAAAATTATTGAAGTTAACCCAAAAGCTGTGTTTGTGAACTGCGAGAACCACAGCCTCAATTGAAAACCACAGTCTCAGTTGAGAACCACAGCCTCAATTCTGGAAAAACTCTTTACTTTTTTTTCTTTATCTACTTCTCGTTGGGAAGTGTTAAAATAATTTGTCACTGGGACTGTGGAAAGACAGTGTGACACAAGATGGAGTTCCCGCCATGATGCTGTGCAAGTAATCCACCAAGAGTGTGACAACGTTATTGCAACCCTTCAACACCTGCTGCAAGCAGAATTTTCAAGGAAAACCAAATCTGATGCAGGATCACTACTGAACTCTATTCAACAGTTCCCGTTTATAGCTTTATTAAATTTTTGGTACCCAGTTTTATCATCAGTGGAGAAAGTCTCAAAACGTTTGCAGGATCCGAAAATGGTGTTCCATGAAGCTTCTTGTGATCTGAAAGGACTTATTTATATCTTGAATTTGAAGAATGACGAAATTATCCACAATCCAATACATTTGTCTAATGAATATTGTGAAAATTGGGGAATACCAATTGCACGAAAAAGAAGTAGAATAATGTCTGGACAGTCAGCAAAAGATAGTGGACTGACGATACAAGAAGAAATGAATAGAGTAATGGTAGAGATTGTGAACCGATTAAAAACGGAAATTGAAGACCGCAGTGCCCGTCTTCAAGGACTCAGTGTCCGTCTTCAAGGACTCAGTGTCCGTCTTCAAGGACTCAGTGTCCGTCTTCAAGGACTCAGTGTCCGTCTTCAAGGACTCAGTGTCCGTCTTCAAGGACTCAGTGTCCGTCTTCAAGGACTCAGTGTCCGTCTTCAAGGACTCAGTGTCCGTCTCGGACTCAGTGTCCGTCTTCAGACTCAGTGTCCGTCTTCAAGGACTCAGTGTCCGTCTTCGGACCAGTGTCCGTCTTCAGGACTCAGTGTCCGTCTTCAGGACTCAGTGTCCGTCTTCAGGACTCAGTGTCCGTCTTCAAGGACTCAGTGTCCGTCTTCAAGGACTCAGGTCCGTCTTCAGGACTCAGTGTCCGTCTTCAGGACCAGTGTCCGTCTTCAAGGACTCAGTGTCCGTCTTCAAGGACTCAGTGTCCGTCTTCAAGGACTCAGTGTCCGTCTTCAAGGACTCAGTGACCGATTTTCATTTCTTCTGAACTGGGATTCAGTAGTAATTGAAGATGAACAGGTAAGAGAGAAATTAAAAAAAGAATGTTTAGACTTTGCAAGTTATTATGATAATGTTGTGGCAGCCATTCAGTTATATGATGAAATTATTGATTTTGTGATGCTCCTTCGAGCTGGAGGGAATAGAATTCCTCCTAATCCTAAAGATGCTGTGGAGTCTTTACTGCAGTATGGGATGGGTGTCTTTCCCACGCTGTGTGTGTCATACACATTACTGCTTACAATCGCATTTTCAGTCACAAGTTGAGAAAGGTCATTTTCAAAACTGAAAATAATAAAGACATATCTGAGGTCTTCAATGTCACAGGAGCGACTGACCAACCTGGCTTTAATAAACATTGAAAAAGACTTTCTCACAGCTGATGTAAAAAGTGAAGTAGTTCAAGTGTTTTATGACACCAGGAATCATTTGGGGAAAAGAACTTAATAAATTTGGTTGATTTATATTTAAATCGAATAGTGTTTATTTCATGTTTCATCTGTGTTTACATAGTCAAAATATCTCCCTTTCTCATAATATTTCTCAGTACTAGGCCTTATACTTGAGTCTCTGGGGCATACAATCAAGGAGATGGCCTCGGGCATCACCAGACCTATGCACGCCACTGCCGCCGTCGAAGTATTTTTTGACACCAATTTCGTATGTTTAAAGCTACGCCACTGATGATTTTGCAAGTAATTCGAGCCATTCCAGGATGCTGGGAATAGGTTCAAAAACTATGGTAATTGGGCAAGTGAACGTTCCAGTTATTTCATGAATTTGGTCCTTGTTACAGTACACAACTGTTGACAATTTGAAGCTGATTGAATGAGGCGTCCTCGAGTTATGAATAAAATAAAATTTGAATTGGAGGAAGAAAAGAAAATATTATTGCAACCTTTGAAGGAACCCCTCGGGAATTTCTATTAAGAAGACAATTTAAATAGTATGCAGAGTTGTGTGATGCCCACCCCTAAAAAATATAAATTGATATCAGAAAAAAGTAAAATTAGAGACTACAAGAAAGTGACCAATGTATACACAACAGAATTTAACACACGCACACGCACGCACGCACACACACACACACACACACACACACACACACACACACACACACAACCACACATACATACGCACGCATACACAGCAACATACATCTCACACTCATACGCACAGCATCATACATTGCAGACACTCAGCTCAGCAGACTATACAGAGCTGTGTATACCCAGGCCGGGGCAGTGACTGAAGGTTCGACCACGAGTAAGGTACAATCTGAGGAAATTATTGTAATTAACTAGGTAACCTGAGGAGAGCAGAAATAGGAACCCAAAAGACAACTAGAAAAGGAATTGGAGCCAATGATGAAGAATCAGGGCATTTATGGATTGAGAGTTGGTGTAAGTTGGAACAAGAATGGAATAAAGTTTAGTGTTTTTTGCAAAACTATGCAGCAGGTATCTAGATACAGAGCATGGAATGAGAGAGAAGGGCTGAAGTATAGGTACAAAGACTGAAAAAAGGACCTGAAAAATTTGAGGAAGGAACTAGAGAAGATGAAGAAAGGAGTAATAAGATGGGCGCAGGAATAGAAATACCAGTTGAGGGGACAGGAGAAAGAGAAGATAGAGCACACAAGACTTGCAGAAATAATCTCAGTTAACCGAGAGATGCAGGAGACGACCATCGGAACAGCAAAGAAATTGCTCTTAAAAGACACAGAAATTTGCAGAAAAAAAATGGGAAGAGGAAGGAGGGAGAAAGAGAACGAAGGATGGGGGAGGGGAGTTCGCCGATCATCCATGGGCTTCAAGGACTCATGATGAAATATAGCAGGTGTCGGAAGTGACCCATATGACAAAATTTCAGAGACTTGGAAAGTATGCAAGGGAAATTGACCCTCGCAGCAGAAATGACATGAGCCAGGATCATGCAACGGAAACAACGGTTGTCAAGCAGAAAATTACCGTTGGGTGTATTATTATTATTACTGTAACAGAAGAAGAGAGAGGCAACAAATGAGAGAGCGCACAGATGCCAGAGGAGGAAAGGAGAGACTGGGTATGCATCAACTGATGTGGAGGTTTAGCCTCCAAGGAATGATATGCACATCTATTTACAGACCCCACTCCCCCCTTTAAACCTTAGCCTCCTCTGCTGCCCAAACACACTAACCAGAATCAAGTTAAATCTCACTCCCCTCTTTTCCAAACCCACAGTTTTCAACCATTCACAACAAGTACCTTCCTTACAAACGACCCTCACCCCAAACCTCATACCCCATGTCCCCACAACACTCGAAATTGAGGGGAATCCTATATGATAGCAGTGATGTACAAGTCTCCAGTAAACAGCAAGAGAGAATTTTACAAAAAAGCAACAGAGCAATGGTGGATACATTAACTGAAGTGGCCAGAAGAGCACACATGGTCAGGACAAAGCTGCTGATCATTTGTGTTTGTAACAACAAGAAGGTGGAGGTGGTAATGGAGAACCTCATGCACCAACATGTTGGGGATGCAACCAGAGAGAACATGAATCAGCAAGGCTGAACCTCGCATTCGCCTTTAGTGATTCTAACATAGGGGATATTGTATATGAAAGGCCCATCGGTACTAATGACCACATGGTCCTCACGGAAAGGACGTGAGAGGCCAAATTTCAAAAGAGGTGTAGTTGGAAAAGGAACTTGAGAGTACGACACTAAATAAGATGACTGAGTATGTAATTGGAAAGCTCAGGGAGGCAGATCAGAAATTCATTCCCAGCAGTAAAAGGAGCAATGGGAAGAAGAGAATGAGCTCACGGTTCACTCAAAGGTGAAAAGAGGTGAAAGCCAAATGTGAAAAAGCATGGAAAAAATAATAAAAGGCAAAGAACTTAGGTAGATAAGGACTTAATTACAAGACCTAGAAAAGAATAAACGAATATGCATGAGCAAGAATATAGGCTCAATGAAAATTTGGGAATGGTATAACATCGAAAGTAAATCTGACTCAAGTTATCATATAGCTACATCAGAAAAAAGGCAACAGTAAAGGACCGGGTAATCAGGCTGAAGGAGGAGAGCAGACAAGGAATGACCAGGAAGTCTGTGACGAGGAGCTTAGCAAGACACAGTACATACAACAGGACAAAATACAGATAACAGGGGAAGAAATGAAAAACCTATGGGTCCTGAGAGAGGGAGAAGAGGTAATGTGCGTGACATTACCGTGCCATTAGTGGAAGACAGCAAATATAGTCCCATTTTTTTAAGAAAGGAGATTGACAGGTAGTGTTACACTACAGACCAGTGACAGCGACATTCATAGTATGCAAAGTTATGGAGAAGATTATCAAGAGAAGAGTGATAGGCATCTAGGAAGAAGTGGGTCCACACATGTCAACAAGCACGGCTTGAGCACTGGTAAATCCTGTCTTAAAACCTACTGGAATGTAGAAAGGCTTTTGACACAGTACCACACAAGAGATTGGTACAAAAGCCAGAAGAGCAGGCACGAATAATAAGTGTAAGGCAATACAATGGACAAAGGCATAAATAAGAGGAAGAAAACGACGGATGATTGTCCGAGGAAAAAAATGTGTCAGAATGGGTGCATGTAACGAGTAGGGTTCCAAAAGAATTAGTACTAGGAAGAATACTATTTCTTGTAAATATGAGCAATATGATAAGCGTAAGAGTCAGAATTATTCCTGTTCGCAAATGATGTGAAACTAATAAGGAGAATAACAGATGAAGACCAGGAACGCGTACAAACAGATCTGGAGAGACTGTAGTTATGGCAACTGGAATTTTATCCCAACAATTGCAATAGCGTCAATCACACAACAGCACAAACACAGCACGCTTAACACAACAGCACAAAAACAAAACCCCCTAACACAATATCACAAATAAAGCACCCCTCACATAACAGCACAAACGCAGCACCTCTCACACAGCAGCACAAACGCAGCACCCCTCACACAACAGTACAAATACAGTACCCCAAACAAAACAGGACAAACACAACATCATAAATACTACACCACTCACATAAAGTCACGAACACAGCACCCTCACGCAACAGGGCATATACAGCACCCTTAAGAACAGCACAAACATGACACCCCTATCACAACAGCACTAACACAACAGCACCTAAAAACAGCCCAAATACAACACCACTCAAAATCACAAACAAAACACCCCTCACATAACACAAATACAACACCCTAACAACAGCACAAACAGAGCAGCCCTAATAAAACAGCACAAATGCAGCACCAGTAGCACAAAACAATAAACAACAACAATAAAACAACTGCACAAACACAGCACTCTAAGACCAACAGCACAAACACAACATTCCTAACACTGGAGAGGTTAAGGGAAACCAACCTAACTACAATGGAAAACGAGGGATAGGGGGGACATGATAACGACATATAAAATACTAACAGGACTTGATAAGGTGGATAGGGACAGAATGTCTCAGAGATGGGACACAGCAACAAGAGGACAGTCACACCTGGAAGTTGAAAACCCAGATGAGTCACAGGGATGTTAGGAAGTATATTTTCAGTCATAGAGTAGTCAGGAAGTTTAACAATCTGGAGAGTGATGTAGTGGAGGCACGATCCATTCTTGGTTTTAAGAAGAGGTACGATAAAGCTCATGCAGTAGGGAGAGAGTGGGCCAAATAGAGACCAGGGAAGAGGCGAGGCCAGGAGCTAGGACTCGAGCCCTGCAACCACAAACAGGCGAGTACAAATAGGTGAATACACAAACACAGCACCCTCAAACAACACCTCAATCACAGCACACCTCACACAACACCTCAATCACAGCACCCTCACACAACTCCTCAATCACAGCACTCCTCACACAACACCTCAGTCACAGAAGTCCTCACACACCACAATCACAGCACTCCTCACACAACACCTCAATTACAGCACTCCTCACACAACACCACAATCACAGCACTCCTCACACAACACCTAAACCACAGCACTCCTCACATAACACCTGAATCACAGCACCCTCACACAACACCTGAATCACAGCACTCCTTACACAACAACTCAATCACAGCACCCTCACACAACACCTCAATCACAGCACTCCTCACACAACACCATAATCACAGCACTCCTCACACAACAACTCAATCACAGCACCCTCACACAACACCTCAATCACAGCACTCCTCACACAACACCATAATCACAGCACTCCTCACACAACACCACAATCACAGCACTCCTCACACAACACCTCAATCACAGCACCCTCACACAACACCTCAATCACAGCACCCTCACACAACACCTCAATCACAGCACTCCTCACAACACCTCAATCACAGCACCCTAACACAACACATCAATCACAGCACCCTCACTCAACACCTCAATCACAGCACTCCTCACACAACACCACAATCACAGCACTCCTCACACAACACCTCAATCACAGCACCCTAACACAACACCTCAATCACAGCACTCCTCACACAACACCTCAATCACAGCACTCCTCACACAACACCTCAATCACAGCACCCTCACACAACACCTAAATCACAGCAATCTTCACACAACACCTCAATCACAGCACTCCATACACAACACCACAAACACAGCACTCCTCACACAACACCTCAATCACAGCACTTCTCACACAACACCACAATCACAGCACTCCTCACACAACACCACAATCACAGCACCCTTACACAACACCTCAATCACAGCACTCATCACACAACACCTCAATCACAGCACTTCTCACACAACACCACAAACACAGCACTCCTCACACAACACCTCAATCACAGCACTTCTCACACAACACCTCAATAACAGCACTCCTCACACAACACCACAAACACAGCATCCTTACACAACACCTCAATCACAGCACTCCTCACACAATACCACAATCACAGCACTCCTTACACAACACCACAATCACAGCACACCTCACACAACACCACAAACACAGCACCCTTACACAACACATCAATCACAGCACTCCTCACACAACACCACAATCACAGCACTCCTTACACAACACCACAATCACTGCACTCCTCACACAACACCACAAACACAGCACTCCTCACACAACACCACAAACACAGCACCCTTACACAACACCTCAATCACAGCACTCCTCACACAACACCACAAACACAGCACTCCTCACATAACACCACAAACACAGCACCCTTACACAACATCTCAATCACAGCACTCCTCACACAACACCACAATCACAGCACTCCTCACTCAACACCACAATCACAGCACTCCTCACTCAACACCACAAACACAGCACCCTCACACAACACCTCAATCACAGCACTCCTCACACAACACCACAAACACAGCACCTGTCACATGCCACAACATAAACAGCATCCCTCACACAACACCACAATCACAACACCCCTCACACACGAGAGAGAGGGGTGGATAGACTGCATTTTCTTGGACTGCAAGAAGGCGTTCGGCACAGTTCCTCACAAGAGGTTAATGCAAAAGCTAGAGGATCAGGCACACGTAACAGGAGAGGCACTGCAATGGATCAGAGAATATCTGACAGGGAGGCAACAACGAGTCATGGTACGTGACGAGGTGTCAGAGTGGGCACCTGTGACGAGTGGGGTTCCACAAGGGTCAGTCCTAGGACCTGTACTGTTTTTGGTATATGTGAATGACATAACGGAAGGGATAGACTCAGAAGTGTCCCTGTTTGCAGATGATGAGAAGAATTAAATCAGTCGAGAATCAGGCAGGACTACAAAGAGACCTGGACAGGCTACAAGCCTGGTCCAGTAACTGGCTCCTTGAATTTAACCCTGCCAAATGTAAAGTCATGAAGATCGGGGAAGGGCAAAGAAGACCGCAGACAGAGTATAGTTTAGGTGGCCAAAGACTGCAAACCTCACTCAAGGAAAAAGATCTTGGGGTGACTATAATACCGAGCACATCTCCTGAGGCACACATTAATCAGATAACTGCTGCAGCATACGGGTGGCTGGCAAACCTAAGAATAGCGTTCCAATACCTCACTAAGGAATCGTTCAAGACTCTGTACACCATATACGTCAGGCCCATACTGGAGTATGCAGCACCAGTTTGGAACCCACACCTGGTCAAGCACGTCAAGAAATTAAAGAAAGTGCAAATGTTTGCAACAAGACTAGTCCCAGAGCTAAGGGGATTGTCCTACGAAGAAAGGTTAAGGGAAATCAGCCTGACGACACTAGAAGACAGGAGGGTTAGGGGAGACCTGATAACGCCATATAAAATACTGCGAGAAATAATTAAGGTGGAGAGAGACAAGATGTTCCAGAGATTGGACACAGAAACAAGGGGTCACAATTGGAAGTTGAAGACTTCTATGAGTCAAAGGGATGTTAGGAAGTATTTCTTCAGTCATATAGTTGTCAGGAAGTGGAATAGCCTAGAAAGTGACGTAGTGGAGGCAGGAACCATACATAGATTTAAGACGAGGTTTGATAAAGCTCATGGAGCAGGGAGAGAGAGGACCTAGTAGCAATCAGTGAAGAGGCAAGGCCAGGAGCTATGACTCGACCCCTGCAACCACAAATAGGTGAGTACATCTCAAGCATAGCACCCCTCACTCAACACCACAATCACAACACCCCTCAAACGACACCACAAACACAGCACCCCTTACACAACAGTAGTAGTGTAGTGGAGGCAGGATCTACCCATAGCTTTAGGAAGAGGTATTATAAAGCTCATGTAGCAGGGAGAGAGAGGAGCTAGTAGCGATCAGTGAAGAGGTGGTGCCAGGAGCTTTGAATCTACCCCTGTAACCACAATTAGGTGAGTACAACACCACAAACACATCACCTTTCACACATCACAACCCCCCCCACACACACACAACAGTACCAATATAGCAACTTAACAAACTATTAACAAAGCATCAATCACATAGCACTACAAACGCAGCACCCCTCACAGAACACTACAAGCGCAGCACCCCTCACAGAACACTACAAGCGCAGCACCCCTCACAGAACACTACAAGCGCAGCACCCCTCACAGAACACTACAAGCGCAGCACCCTCACAGAACACTACAAGCGCAGCACCCCTCACAGAACACTACAAGCGCAGCACCCCTCACAGAACACTACAAGCGCAGCACCCCTCACAGAACACTACAAGCGCAGCACCCCTCACAGAACACTACAAGCGCAGCACCCCTCACAGAACACCACAAACACACCACTCCTCACAGAACACCACAAACACACCACTCCTCACAGAACACCACAAACACACCACTCCTCACAGAACACCACAAACACAGCACTTCTCACAGAACACCACAAACACACCACTCCTCACAGAACACCACAAACACAGCACTCCTCACAGAACACCACAAACACACCACTCCTCACAGAACACCACAAACACACCACTCCTCACAGAACACCACAAACACAGCACTTCTCACAGAACACCACAACACATCACTCCTCACAGAACACCTCAAACACAGCACTCCTCACAGAACACCACAAACACACCACTCCTCACAGAACACCACAAACACAGCACTCCTCACAGAACACCACAAACACAGCACTCCTCACAGAACACCACAAACACAGCACTTCTCACAGAACACCACAAACACAGCACTTCTCACAGAACACCACAAACACAGCACTCCTCACAGAACACAACAAACACAGCACTCCTCACAGAACACCACAAACACAGCACTTCTAACAGAACACCACAAACACTGCACTCCCCACAGAACACCACAAACACAGCACTTCTCACAGAACACCACAAACACAGCACTTCTCACAGAACATTACAAACACAGCACTCCCCACAGAACACCACAAAAAAAACACTCCCCACAGAACACCACAAACACAGCACTTCTAACAGAACACCACAAACACTGCACTCCCCACAGAACACCACAAACACAGCACTTCTCACAGAACACCACAAACACACCACTCCTCACAGAACACCACAAACACAGCACTCCTCACAGAACACCACAAACACAGCACTCCTCACAGAACACCACAAACATACCACTCCTCACAGAACACCACAAACACAGCACTCCTCACAGAACACCACATACACAGAACCCCCTTACACAACACCATAAACAAAGCACCCTTCATACACAACCACAAACACAGCGCCACTCGCGCAACACAGACATCATCCCTCTCACAGCACTACAGAAACAGCCCCACAAACCACAAACAGCTCAATACTTCACATACCCCACAAACACTACAACTGACTGGAGTTGGAGACCGTGCTGAAATCGAGGGATGCATTGATAAATTGAGATAATTGAGATAATTGAATAGATTGAGGGCAGGGAAATGTGAGGCACAAAGCGAGAGTGGCTATGAGAAACAGTAATGGAATAAACATAGATGCAATCCGCTACTGAAGTTCTTGTACCGCTGATATTTTTTTTCACTAACAAATACAAGACTCTGCTACAAAACTCCACAGTGGATACCCGTCGGGTATTCAGTCGCCAGGAGTCGCCAGGATCTTACCACGCGAGTCAGTTGTTAAAAAATTCCTACCTACAGCTAGTCGTACGTATGTGTAGCGATGCCACAGAGTACAATACAGTACAGTGGAAACACGAAAGAGTGTACAAATCTTGTGGAACTATTAAAATAATGAACAGGTCGTGGAAAAAATAGCAGAGTTACCAATAAACGCAATATTCACAACAGTAAACCCAGTACACACTACAGAAAACATTTCCTTTAGTAAATCCTCACACCAGTGCCATAGCTAATAACAGTGTGACGATAGTACTAAAAAAGCTTAATACAGTACCAGAAAAGCTAAATGCAGTGATCTATAAGTGCCCAAAACCTAAAATGTAAGAGGTGAGGTGCCAGAGACCACCAGTTCCTCAACAGCTGTAGTAGCTGCCAGAAGTCACCAGCTCACCAAACACTGCAACATTACTAATATACAAATACATAAAATTCATAACTACAAAAGAATACATAGACCAAAGTAAAGTATTTACACAAACATATAAAACAAAATACTTTTATGGCAGGAGAACTGTTGAAGTGTACCAGGAGGAAAGATTGTTGTATGGTACACACACAACCCGCACATAGAAGAGAGGAGCTTACGACGACGTTTCGGACCGAAACGTCGTCGTAAGCTCCTCTTTTTCTATGTGCGGGTTGTGTGTGTATTGTTCCAGTCACGGTATTGTGCCTTTTTGTTATTTATTGTTGTATGGATTTGAAAATATAATACATAAAAACCATATATATGAAACTACAGTATATGTACCATATATATCATACAACATATATACCAATACATAAAACAAAATACTTTTATAGTAGGCTAACCATTCTACCCAGAAGAACTGCTCAAGTATAGGAGGAAAGACTGTGTAAGGGATTGAAACTACAATACATATAATCCATACATAGCAAACTGCAATATATTTACCATATATATCAAACTACAGTATATATATACAAACATATAAAACAAATTACTTTTATGATAGACTTATCTAGCCAGCCTGCCTTGAAGAACTGTTCAAGTGTACCAGGAGGGAAGATTGTTGTATGGGATTGAAACTATAATACATAAAATTCATATATATCAAACTACAGTATATATACCAATATATAAAAAAATCTTTTATATAATAAGCCTATCCTAGTCAGCCTACCCAGAAAAACTGTTAAACACTAACAACTACTTTTAGTAGTTATAGACTAGCTACTTAGGAGAGTTGTAAAGAGTTGATAATGACCACCACCATGAAAATCTGTGTAGTGTGCTAAAAGGGTAACAGGCAAAGTCATGCCTGGATTGCATGCAATCTCTGTGGTAAATGGTCCCATGGGTCATGCAGAAACTTTAAACCAGGACCACTTTTGATATAAAATCAGAGAAATGTTTTTTGGGTCTGCCCAAACGATATACACTTGTATGAGAAAATTACATCTATATTAAAAGACAAGAACACCAATAAAATATCCTTTTCGCAAGACATGTCAGCCTTATACGACAGCTGGGAAAATAAAATGGGTGGGTTGGATGGGGCTGTCTTGGAAGACAGTGCTCCAGAGGGTGCTAGTGTTGTCCTGGAGGACAACACACCAAATGAAGCTAGTGGCCCTGGTGTTGAAACAGGTAAAGTCAACGTTATTTAATTTAGAGGTACAAAGTAGCGATACTGCTGAAGATGGAAAAAAAAGGGAATGATGCCTCAGGGGTGGTAGGCAGTGGGGAAAGAGAAAAAAAAATGCACCAACAGGGAACAAAACAACAAAAAATCCTAGCAAACAAAATTCCAATCTATGCAAATTCTATGCCTTGGGTATCTGCAGGCATTGTATGTCTGGAAAAACATGTGGGACATTCACCTTTGACCATCCCAAAAAATGCTGCACCCACATGACAACAGAAGGGTGCAACTCCCATTCCTGTAACTTATTTCATCCCAAAATGTGTCACTCATCAGTCCATGAAAGAAAATGCTACAACGTATACTGCCAGGCACATCATCTAAATGGGACAAGAAGACAGACCAGCTGGACTATGGGAAACAAAAGAGGGGAGCCAGGAAGGAAAAAACTGACAAGAAATAATAGAAATAATACTTAAAACACTTCTGGAGCAGAGGCACAGTTATTGGCCTCCACTCCGGAACAACAGATATTAAAGCCAGCAAATAAAAAAAAACCTAAATTCAATCAATATACCGGCATTTATCGTTGCAAACATACAGGGTCTAAAGCCGTCAACAAACAAAATTCATTACATCAAGAGACTGCTCACAGAGTCAAATGTAATGTTTGCAGCTTTCACAGAGACCCACATAAAGGATCATTTTGACATCGAAATATGGATCCCAGGTTATAACCTATTCAGATGCTACAGATTAAACAGGCAACAAAGGGGAGGGGGGAGAGGTGTTTGGCCTGTACGTCACAGAGTAGCTTATTTGCTCAGAACTACTAAACACCTCAAATGATGTAGTTGAAGTTTTGGCAGTAAAGTTTGAAAACCAAAAGCTTGTCATTGTGGTTGTATACAAGCCTCCAGATGCAGCTTACCAGCAATTCCAAGAACAGCTTTTGAAAATTGACCACTATCTGGAAAATCTCCCAACTCCTCACCCAAACATCTTGCTTCTGGAAAATTTCAAGTTGAGACACCTAAAATGGAGGAGTGCACCAAATAATATTCTAGCAGAGATCACCCTAGGAGGCAGCTCGGATGAAAATTCACACACACACACGAGCTATTAAATCTCTGCACCAAATTCACTTAAAACCAGAAAATATTAGAGCTTACACGACTAGAAAATATGCTGGACCTCATCTTCACTAACAACGACGATCTGATACATAATATAACCGTATGATAGACAATACACTCGGATCACAACATAATAGAGGTGCAGACATGAATGCACAGAGCTCCTGACCAGCAAAATGTGCTCAGTCATGAGGGTGTCTTCACAAAATTCAATTTCAATAAGAAAAACATACAATGGGAACAAGTTAACCATGTCCTAAATGAATCATGCTGGGAAGATATCCTAAACAACAGGGATCCGAACCATTGCCTAGAAACAATTAATTCTGTGGTACTTGAGGTCTGCTCAGGGCACATTCCATTAAGAAAATGAAAAAAAAAGATGTAAATTAGAAAGAGAGAGACGCTCCCCATACAGATGAAGGCGAAGAATCACAGAGCTGCTGAGAGGGGCTAATATATCTGAAATACGAAGGGAGACACTGGTCAGAGAAAAAGCTAATATCAAACTTAACCTTAAGGAATCTTACAGGAGACAAGAATCTCAGGAAGAACTTAAAGCCATAAAATAAATAGAAAAAAAGACTTCTTCTCTTATGCCAAATTTAAGGGTAAAACACCATACAGTATTGGACACCTGCTTAGGCGAGATGGGACATACACAGATGACAGCAAAGAAATGAGTGAGATACTAAAGTCACAATACGACTCAGTGTTCAGCGAGCTGTTACCCAGAAATAAGGGTCGACAATCTGAATGAATTCTTTGTGACCGAGACCCAAAATCTGGTCATATCAAAAATCTTTGATATTATCTTAACACCACAAGTCTTTGAAAAGGCAATAAATGACATGGCCATGCACTCTGCCCCAGGCCCAGACTCATGGAACTCCATGTTCATCAAGAACTGCAAGAAGCCCGTCTCGTGCCTTCATCATTCTATGGAGAGGGAGCATGGACGGTGAACACAGGGGTCATCCCACACTCCCTAAAACAACAACAGACATAACCCCATTCTACAAAGATGGCAGTAAAGCAATTGCAAAGAACTACCTACACAGCGATAGCACTAACATCCCATATCATAAAAATCTTTGAATTGGTTCTAAGAAGCAAGATCGCCAACCACCTGGATACCCATTAGTTACACAACCCAGGGCAACAAGGGTTTACAGCAGGTCGCTTCTGCCTGTCCCAGCTACTGGACCACTATGACAAGGTCCTAGATGCTATAGAGGATAAACAAAATGCGACCACGGTGTAATAGCGCACAAAATGCGTGATAAAGGAATAATAGGAAAACTTGGTAGATGGATCTATAACTTCCTAACAAATAGAACACAAAGAGTAATAGTAAACAGAGTAAAGTCTGAGGCAGCTACGGCGAAAAGCTCTGTTCCACAAGGCACAGTCCTCACTCCCATCCTGTTCCTATTAGTCATATCTGACATAGACAGAGATGTAAGCCATAGCTCCGTGTCTTCTTTTCGGGATGACACACGAATTGCCATGACAGTGACCTCCATCGAAGACACCGCAAGGCTCCTAGCGGACATCGACCAAATCTTCAAATGGGCCACTCAAAACAATATGAATGTGTGTCAACAAATTCTAACCATATAATAGAGTGAAAAAGTAATGTGAAGGTCCTGGGAGTGATAATGTCAGAGGATGTCACCTTCAAATACTACAACAATATATCTACCACATCTGCCAGAAAAATGATAGGATGGATAAAGAGAACCTTCAAAAATAGGCACGCCAAACCCATGATATTTTCTTCAGATCGCTTGTTCTCTCTAGGCTGGAATACTGTTGTACACTAACTGCCACCTTCAAGGCAGGCGAAATTGCTGACCTGGAGAGTGCACAAAGAACTTTCACGGCACACATAAGTACGACAAAACACCTAAATTACTGGGAATGGTTGAAGTCCCTTGATTTTTATTCCCTGGAACGCAGGCGAGAGAGATATATGATAATATACACTTGGAAAATCCTAGAGGGTTTAGTACCAATCTTGCACACGAAAGTAACTCTTTATGAAAGCAAAAGACTCGGCAGGAGATGCAATATTTCCCCAATGAAAAGCATGGTCGCCACGAGTAAACTGAGAGACAATACAATAAGTGTCAGGGGCCCAAGACTTTTCAACTGCCTCACAGCATACATAAGGGGGATTACCAATAGACCCTTGGCTGTCTTCAAGAAGGCAATGGACAGGCACCTAAAGTCAGTACCTGACCAGCCAGGCTGTAGTTCTTACGTCAGTTTGCGTGTGGCCAGCAGTAACAGCCTGGTTGATCAGACCCTGATCCACCACGAAGCCTGGTCTCAGACCGGGCCGAGGGGGCGTTGACCCCAGAAACCCTCTCCAAGTATAATCCAGGTATCACCTAACACTATACACGATACAAGAACGCTACAAGGCATAACACCACATACTACACGAAAAGACATAAATCATAATGCCACACACTACATACAAACATACTACGTAATACCACACACTACTCACGAACGACATAGTTCACAGCAGCATCATACCACAGAGCCCAACACATGGAACAAAATACAACACATACCCAACACACGACACACCTTTATACCACTGATGAATACTAAATCACATAATAATTACACACGAATCGAAAGCACCACACTATACAGCAATACCACATCACACCACATACCAGTCAATAATACTACACCAAATAGCAGTACCATACCAAATAACACCACACATGATACAGCACCACCATACCATATACTAGTAGCATCACCCCACATGACAGTACACGACACAGCAAGACCACACCACACAACCGTACCACATCTCATCACATCCTATAAGATATACCATCACCTCTCACAAGTACCTCACCACATAACACTACACGATAATCATCACCACTAAAAACAATAATACAAATGCAGTATCATGCGATCCTTCATTGATAACGTGGTCTTTATCGAGTCGCAAACGATAAAAGATCGCATTACACTGCATTTGTGTCTTTTGTTTTCATCGTGTCTGATTTATATATCATTTGTCGACAACATTACTTTACACCAGTCGATTGGTAGCGCACTCCGCTCACCCGTTGAGTGTCTGTGGTTCTGTCCCCGGTACGGGTGCAATCTTTGGGCATCTTTCCTTGCACCTGCTATCCTGTTCACCTAGCAGCAAATAGGTACCAGGGTGTTAGCCGACTTGTGTGGGTCGCATCCTGGAAGACAAGATAACCCTAAGTTGCCCTAAATGCTCTGCATAACCAGGGGCTTTTTAAATAATATATTACTGACGTCAGCCAGGTGTGTATAAGCTGTATAACGAACTTGTGGAAATAATGATTATTATTATTATTATTATTATCATTATTATTATTATTATATAGACAAATGAGCTGCATGAGATGTGCGCGTTGCTCGTTTGCTAGTAAGTGGTTTGGTGAATATCTAGTCAGTATATATATATATACTCTAATACGCAACAACGCCACATCGACCACAATGCAAAATTCATCATAATGCTACCTCAAACTACAATATAATACAATACCATGCACAATGCGCCGCATACCACACAGGAAGACACTCGGTTTAGCACTTAACGACAATGCCACAAAACTAAACCACACCAAAGAGAACGCACTACAATATATTAATACACTGCATACTATCACTTTGCCAAACTACAAGTATCTTTCAATACTTTACAAACCTCTACATTTGCAGCATTGCGACACATAACACAACATAGCACATCGCCGCACCACACCTCATCTACCAGCACCCCCACCTACATCCACTGCCACTCTCACTCCACACAGTATCGACCGACATCCCTAGATACAACACACTCTCCCTACCCACCATATTGCATCCCACAACACCATCAACACCTCACACGAACTGCACACCACGTCCACTGTCCTAACACACCATACACACTGCCATACCATATCCACTGCCACAACACCCCATACACACTGCCACTATACATCCACTGACACACCTCACCAACCTTTACCCTCCTAGTTCAGTCCACCTCCGACACCACTTCACCTTTGTTCCCAGCGTTGGGATTAATAGGAAATAATCCAAATATATCACCATATATTATCTGCCTGAGCTTGTGAAGGACTCACTTATACAACCCAATCACCCAGTGAGAACGCTGTAAAAGAAATTCGAATGACTCGAATGAGCAAGCTATTTCATACACCCTCATGGCGTTCATCGACAAAGTATACTGTATTCTCCAGCTACGACTTTACGAGTCTTCACATAACCAAGAGCTTGCGCACACACATTTCAGTGGGGGGGTAATTTTAGAAGATCTTCAGAAGTTCTCAAAAATCGTGCTTAACTGGGTTCACTCAGTTCACTGGGTTCACCCGTTGTCAACACTTCATGTGTTGCGGTTTGCAAGCACAACCCATCTCCATTGCTCATGAAAGTAGAATCAACAAGATTCTGCAAGCAACATAGTTCTCTATGCTGAGAATTTACGTCTGGCAACAATCGTTACACCTGACGGAGACTCATATGCTTGGCATCTGCTTCGCCAGGGCAGTCATCGAACATCACACCCTGGCAGTTATTTTGGGTGCTGCTTCCGGACCTTCACTTCTCTCCAGCCTCTCAAGATCCTTTACCACCAACATGTTTGTGAACAAATGTCAGCGCCATCCCAAGATTATGAATGTTGTGTCGTGAACCTGTGTCTAAGAAAATTGCTTCGAGACTAGACGAGACAGCCAGATCAGCATATTGCGGTAAAAACATAAAACGTCATGGAAATTATTTCATGGTAACTTAGTTTCTTTAAAAAAAATATTTTTAGACTCATCGAGATTAATTGAGATCCAAAAACTGGAGTCCCAATATTCCATTTCAATTTTAACGTTCGTAAGAATTTTCATTATGCTAACAGAGTGGTATCTAGCGTTGGTTATTAGTGAAGTCGAGAAGGTTACTCAAAAAACTATGTTTAGAGTCGAATCAATGAGTGGCTTTTACTTTAGTGAAAATTATTTTCTAGATGATGCATCATTTATCTATCTCGCTCGATTGATAAGGCGCCGAATTAGTAACTTCAGGACCAGAATATCAAGCATCCGAATTTTTGAATTTCATGTAAATTATTACATTCATTTAAACCTAATTTCCAGCACACATACACACACACACGCACACTCACACACACATCGCAAATGTAGTCCCAATTTTTAAAAAAAGGAGATAGACATGAAGCATTAAACTACAGACCATTGTCACTGACAAGTATAGTAGGCAAAGTAATGGAGAAGATTATGAGAAGAATGGTGGAGCACCTAGAGAGGAATGAGCTTATCAACAACAGCCTGCACGGTTTCAGGGACGGGAAATCCTGTGTCACAAACCTACTGGAGTTCTATGACAGGGTGACAGCAGTAAGACAGGAGAGAGGGGTGAGTAGATTGCATTTTTTGGACTGTAAGGTGTTTGAAACAGTCGCTGTTTGCAGATGATGTAAAGTTGATGAGAAGAATTCAATCGGACGAGGACCAGGCAGAACTACAAAGGTATCTCGACAGGCTGCAGGCCTGGTCCAGCAACTGGTTCCTAGAGTTCATCCCCACCAAGTACAAAGCCATGAAGATTGGGGAAGACCACAGACACAGGGGGCCAGAAACTACAATCCTCACTCAAGGAAAACGATCTTGGGGTGAGCATAACACCGAGCACATCTCCTGAGGCGCACATCAACCAAGTAACTGCTGCAGCATACGGGCGCCTAGCAAACCTAACAACAGCATTCCGACATCTTAATAAGGAATCGTTGAGGGCCCTGTACACTGTGTACGTTAGGCCCATATTGGAGTATGCAGCACCAGTTTGGAACCCACACCTAGCCAAGCCCGTAAGGAAACTAGAGAAAGTACAAAGGTTTGCAACAAGACTAGTCCCGGAGCTAAGGGGTAAGTCCTACGAGGAGAGGTTAAGGGAAATCGACCTGACGACACTGGAGGACAGGAGAGATAGAGGGGATATGATAACGACATATAAAATAATGAGAGGAATCAACAAGGTGGACAGACACAGGATGTTCCAGATATGGGACACAGCAACAAGGGGTCACAGTTGGAAGTTGAAGACTCAGATGAATCACAAGGATGTTAGGAAGAATTTCTTCAGTCAAAGCTGTCAGGAAGTCGAATAGCCTGGGAAGTGATGTAGTGGAGACAGAATCCATACATAGCTTTAAGAAGAGGTATGATAAAGCTCATGGAGAAGGATGAGAGACCTAGTAGCGACCAGTGAAGAGGCAGGGCCAGGAGCTGTGAATCGACCCCTGCAACCACAACTAGGTGAGTACTCACACTCATACATACACACACTCACACATAGACAAACAAACACACACGAATAAGGTTCCACACTGGATTAATACCAGAACCAGTATTATGTCATGTGTTCGTGAATGACATAATGGAAAGGATGGAGTCAGAGATATCCCTGTTCGCATATGTGAAACAAATGAGGATAATACAACCAGGTGTTACAAGGAAAGACTACAAATGGACCTGGATTGGCTGCAGGTAAGGTCTGACAAGTGGCTACTGCTCTTTATCCCCAGGAAGGGTAAACTTTTGAAGCTTGGGGAACGGCAAAAAGACAGCAAACTCGGGAGGAAGGGGAAGGGAGGCAAAGGCTTTAAACCTCACTGATGGAGAATGAATTAAAACTTCCCAGTCAAATTGACATTCAGGACAGAAATAGTACGAAACAAGATCCTGCAGCAGAAACCACTATTAACGGGCTACCAAAAATACCTGCGTGACAGAACACAAGAAGAATGGGAACAATTGAGAGAGGAAGAAGATGACAGAGGAAGGAAGGGTAGATCGGACAGGCACCAACAGCCAGGCGAGAGCAGCCTCTTGGTAAACAACAAACACAGCCACCCACAGAGCCACTCACAGAATCCTCTTTGGCCCTACCACCATACACCAACTAATCACAATAACCAGAAACAAGCCATAATCTGAACTCACAGTCCCCACTCCAGCACTACTACCACCATCACAGGAGCCTCGCATAATATCTAGCCAAGCATTCCACATCCTGAACCTGCACCATCCCTCCCACCCGCCTGAAGACAGTACAGGAAAGGAAGCTGAAGGTATAATACACCAACGAAGATGGAATAACAAATAAGAGTGAGGAGTAGCAAGAAAGAATCATTGAGGCATCCACCAACATCATAGCATTCATGGAGACAAAGCTAAATAAGGTGATAACAGATGTGATCTTGCCGACTGGATATCAGATCCTGAGTAAAGACGGGAAACAGAAGGGAAGGAGTTGCACTGCTTATAAAAAATCAATGGAATTCAGAGGAGATGGGAGGAATGGGCAAAAGAGATACAGAAGTATTCCTACATAGTAGGAATACTTCAGACCGTTGGAATTGGAATTTCAATCACAAAGAAACTGGGAAAACATGGAGCCACATGGGGGAACAGACACATGGGGAAGGGCCAAGATGCTGGAAGCGATGCTGGAAAACTTCATGCACCAACATGTTAGGGACACAACCAGAGAGAGAGATAGAGAGAGAGGAAAGGATGAACCATCAAGGCTGGACCTCAAATTAACCCTGAACAGTTCAGACATAGGGGACATTACTCATGAAAGGCCCTCGGCGCTAGTAATCACATGATCCTGTGCTTTGAATACATAGAGTTAAAAGTGGAGAGTGAAGCAGCACAAGACGGACAGGAGAAACCTAACTTCAGAAAAAGGGGGAATACACATGTATGAGGCAATTCATGCATGAGGTGCAGTGGGAAACTGAGCTATAGGGAAAGACAGGAAATTAAATGATGGACCACATGATCACATAGAGCAAGGAGGCAGAGATGTTCATACCAAGGGGCAACAGAAACAATGGGAAGACTAGAGTATGACAGCCTAAAGCTAAGTGTGCTAGAGCATGGAAAAAGTACAGAAGGAGAACTTGGGAAAACAAGGAGATGAGCTGAAGAGCCAGAAACGAATATGCATGAATAGGAAGAGAGGCCCAGCAGCAATACAAAAGTGACATAGCATCAAAAACCAAATATTAAGAACAAAGGTGTAGAATGGCCTGCACCTCTTGCCGTAATTGAATAAATAGTTGAGCAAACAAAAGACAACCGTAGTTATATGACTTATATTTCCTTCACCAAATAAGCAAGCTGGTATTTCAATATGTACACTATTTTAAATATCTACTATGATGTAAGAACAAGTGAACAACATGGTGATCAAAGGAGGCTAAAAGCAAGGAGCCAGACAAAGCACCATGATCAACCAGCAGCCTAGACAAGTCTGCCAACCCTCGTGTCACAAGTCAACCACATTGCTTCACAGCTCTGGCGGGCTTGCCTGTGAGTGGCCGATTAACCGAGGTACTGATATAACGACAAAACCCTTATTGATCGTTAAATCCTTAGAACCTGGTTCGCTGGTCAGCAGGCAGCCTGTATGGGAGTGTGACAAACGCCGTAGCATGTGACGTACTCGTAGCATGCCACACCGAACCTGATCCAAAGTTGTTATACAGCCACATCAGGAGGAAAACAACAATCAAAGACCTACTAATAAAGCTGAGGAAGGTCACTCACAGGAAGCGTCCATGAAGTATGTGAAGAGCTCAGTATAACATTTAGGGAGGTATTCACAGTATAAACAGAGAGGCTTCCAGCAAACCGAGGCAGTAGTTTACACCAGCAAGTGCTGGACACGCTGCATACAACCGAGGAGGAGGTGAAGACACTACTAGTTACCTCGAAGACTGTGAGCCCCGATAACATCACTCCATGGGTCCTGAGAGAGGGAGCAGAGGCACTATGTGTGCTGCTAATATCAATCTTCAACAAATCTATCGAAACAGGGCAACTACTTGATATGTGGGAGACAGCAAACGTAGTCCCAATTTTTAAGATATACATTATATATAATATATATATATATATATATATATATATATATATATATATATATATATATATAATTATCAGTCGAAGAGTGGTGGATCACCTTGAAAGGAAGGAACGGGGCTCATATATAACAACCAGCACGGCTTCAAGGAAGGAAAATCCTGCATCACAAACCTACTGGAGTTCTTCGGCAATGTAACAGAAATAACACAGGAGAGAAAGGAATTGGTAGACTTCATTTCCTTGGACTGTAAGCCGGCAAGTGTTATTTTTCTTACTTGACGTATTATTGGAGTGCGAGCAAGGTAACATGTATGAAGACACTGAGGGAACCAGTTAGCCGGACTTGAGTCCTTGAGGAGAAAAGTACACCTCCTGCACTCTGAAGATGTGGTGGAGATATTTGCAGTTTTTGACAGTGGTATTGTCGCCCTTCTGGCAAGACAATGGTGGTGAATGATGGTGAAAGCATTTATTTTTTTGGCCACTCTACCTCGCTGGGAGACGGCAGGTTAGTTGACAATAAATACAAATAAATAAATGTGTGTAGTTAGTTACCATTTTGTCCTAGGCACATGTCGATTAGACACTAGGCCTGTTGTATGTATGTGTGTGTGTGTGTAACGAAACACTTCGAAATGTTCGCCGCGAATTGAACCGGGCTCCGTGCGTGAAAACGAGCCACCATGCCATCGTTTGTACTCAAATTGTCTCACCTATTTGCGGGTGATACCTCCGGGCCTCTTCGCTGTCTGTGGTCTGTGCTCATAGTTTATCATATGAAAAGAGTTGCTCACTATACTTAGAATCCACCATGCCATCGTGTTCACATTTTATTAGGGTGCAGGTCACTACCTCCCGTTGCATGTGCTTGTATGCTCTCTGTGTACTCATCTATTTTTAAATTTTTGGTTCCGCCCTATATGTTGCTAAACTATTCACTTCTAACTCTATGGGTGAAGAATTGCCTAACATCCTCTGACTCATCGAGTCTTACTTCAGTTGTGTTTTTTCTGTGTTTCTCTGGAACATCCTGTCCTGTTACTCACCTATTTACTCACCTATGTGTGGTTGCAGGGGTCGATTCATAGCTCCTGGCCCCGCCTCTTCACTAATTGCTACTAGGTCCTCTCTCTCCCTGCTCCATGAGCTTTATCAAACCTCGTCTTAAAATAATGTATGGTTCCTGCCTCCACTACGTCACTTTCTAGGCTATTCCACTTCCTGACAATTCTATGAATGAAGAAATACTTCCTAACATCCCTTTGACTCATAGGAGTCTTCAACTTCCAATTGTGATCCCTTGTTTCTGTGTTCCCTCTCTGGAACATCATGTCTCTGTCCACCTTATCTAATTCCTCGCAGTATTTTATATGTTGTTATCATGTCTTCCCTATCCCTCCTGTCCTCTAGTGTCGGCAGGCCGATTTCCCTTAACCTTTCTTCGTAGGACAATCCCCTTAGCTCTGGGACTAGTCTTGTTGCAAACCTCTGCACTTTCTCTAATTTCTTGACGTGCTTGACCAGGTGTGGGTTCCAAACTGGTGCTGCATACTCAAGTATGGGTCTGACGTATATGGTGTACAGAGTCTTGAATGATTCCTTAGTGAGGTATTGGAACGCTATTCTTAGGTTTGCCAGCCGTCCGTATGCTGCAGCAGTTATCTGATTGATGTGTGCCTCAGGAGATGTGCTCGGTATTATACTCACCCTAAGATCTTTTTCCTTGAGTGAGGTTTGCAGTCTTTGGCCACCTAGACTATACTCTGTCTGCGGTCTTCTTTGCCATTCCCTGATCTTCATGACTTTACATTTGGCAGGGTTAAATTCAAGGACCCAGTTACTGGACCAGGCTTGTAGCCTGTCCAGGTCTCTTCGTAGTCCTGCCTGATCCTCGACTGATTTAATTCTTCTCATTAACTTCACTTCATCTGCAAACAGGGACACTTCTTAGTCTATCCCTTCCATTATGTCGTTCACATATACCAAAAACAGTACAGGTCCTAGGACTGACCCCTGTGGAACCCCAATCGTCACAGGTGCCCATTCTGACACCTTGTCACGTACCATGACTCTTTGTTGCCTCCCTGTCAGATATTATCTGATCCATTGCAGTTCCTTTCCTGTTACGTGTGCCTGTTCCTCTAGCTTTTGCATTAACCTCTTGTGAGGAACTGTGTCGAACGCCTTCTTGCAGTCCAAGAAAATGCAGTCTATCCACTCCTCTCTCTCTCGTGTCTTACTTCTGTTACCTTGTCATAAAACTCCAGTAGGTTTGTGAGACAGGATTTTCTTTCCCTGAAACCGTGCTGGTTGTCGTTTATAAGCTTGTGTCTTTCTAGGTGCTCCACCACTCTCCTCCTGATGATCTTCTCCATGACTTTGCATCCTATACACGTCAGTGACACAGGTCTGTAATTTAATGCCTCGTGTCTGTCTTCTTTCTTAAAAATTGGGACTACATTTGCCATCTTCCACACCTCAGATAGTTGCCCAGTTTCAATGGATGTGTTGAAGATTTTTGTTAGTGGCACACTCAACATGTCTGCTCCTTCTCTGAGGACCCACGGAGAAATGTTGTCAGGTCCCACCGCTTTTGAGGTATCGAGTTCACATAGCAGTTTCTTCACCTCCTCCTCAGTTGTGTGTATTTCATCCAGCACTTGTTGAATACCTCCCTATTCTGAATTCCTGGAGTCCTTCCTGTCTCCTCTGTAAATACTTCTTTAAATCTCATGATTGAGCTCCTTACATACCTCTTGGCCGTTTCTTGTGAACTCCCCACCTTCCTCCTTCAGCCTGATTACCTGGTCTTTGACTGTTGTTTTTCTCTTGATGTGGCTATACAACAGCTTCGGGTCAGACTTGACTTTTGATGCTATGTCATTTTCGTATTCCTCCCTTCTTACCTGTGCATATTCGTTTCTGGCTCTTCGGCTAATCTCTTTATTTTCCTGGGTCCTTTGTCTTCTGTACTTTTTCCATTCTCTAGTGCACTTAGTTTTTGCCTCCCTACACCTTTGGGTGAACCAAGGACTTGTTCTGGTCTTCTCATTACTTCTGTTTCCCTTGGGAACAAATATCTCCTCTGCCTCTTTGCATTTTGTTGTCACATATTCCATCATTTCTTTTACTGGTTTTCCTGCCAATTCTCTCTCCCACTGAACGTCTTGTAGTAAGTTCCTCATGCCTGTGTAGTCCCCCCTTTTGTTGTTTCGTTTTTCCATTCCTATTCCTGCTCCCCTCTCCACTTGTAGCTCATCTATATAATCAAAACACAGAAGAAAATGATCACTAGCTCCAAGGGACCTTTCAAACGTGATATCCTCGATGTCCGAACTACTAAAGGTGAATACTAGGTCCAGTCTTGCTGGATCATCCTCACCTCTCTCTCTGGTAGTGTCTCAGGTTTCAGTACCCATCCATCACTGCCTCTGATTCGACAGGTGAGGTGTGTGGTGTGTGTGTGTGTGTTTACCATGTACTCACCATTGTGCGTCAGTCTCACTCCTTGGCTCTCCATGTCTCAGGTCTCTGCTCTCCTGCTCCAGGCTTTTCATCTGTCTTAAACTATGTATGGTTTGTGTGTGTGTGTGTGTGTGTGTGTGTATGTGTGTGTAAATAAACGACTAACACAAGATGCAAAATAATCACAGGGTAAATGTTGTATTTAACACATTATCAGGACTTTGCAACGTTGCAGAAATGGAGTAGGAAATCCAGGAAGATCCATTCATGGGAACAGCTCTCTCCAGGATAACGGGATTAAGCGCCAAGGAAGGTGATCAGTACCAGAAAAAGAAGACAGCATATTGCAGAATATAATCATAAAGCATATATAAAGCCCATAACCACTGAATATGTAGTAATGACCAAGTGACCACAACAATAGTGACATGTGAGTTATGACAAATATGTCATTGGATTCCTAAACGTTTTGTTATAAAAGACTTTAAAATTTCGATTCCAAAAGTATCTTTCACTTATCTTCATGAATTTTCATTTCACTGTAAAAAAGAAATTTGGTCTAGGATAACACTCTTAAAACAAGAGGAGAAACGATCCTATCTTAAAAGGCTGAACCGTCCCAACTCTAAGGCAAATGCTGGTTTAACCAGGATAGCGAGCAGCTATCATGACAGTCCAACGAATTCAGATAGAAATCTGGCTTCAATTTATATAGAATGCTTTAATTATAAAGGAGACGAGTTTGAACAAACCAAAACTATTTTATAATGAACATTTATCATGTTTTATAATTGCCAATTCAAAAATATATTTTTCCAGCAAAGAGGAGCAACGAACCAGGACTTTGGCTTTTGAAAAATTTACAGGGTTATTGTATGTTTGGGTGTGGTTGAATGTTACATTTGATCAAACCAAGGTATTGGTTGGGTTTGAACCCATGGCGAGTAAGTTGTAACATTCCACTCTAGGGTGTAAGCCACTTGGCCAGCTGGCTAGTTGAATGAATTTTGTTGTAGCTAGCTGGCCGAGTGGCTAATGCACTGGCCTGGAGTGTTATGACTCCCTTGCATGGGTTCAAACCTCACCTGTACTGTGGTTTGCTTGCAATCGCATTATTACAATTTCGTGAATCACATCTGATTCTTGAGCAGTTTGGTATCAACCTAATATCTAGAGGTTTGGCAGACTGTCCCACACAAGATGAGTTGGTCATTACAAACAATCCTGCAAACACCACCAACACACTCTTGAGGGAAATCCTTAATAAGAATTCTTTTAACCGTGCATGAATAATTAAAAACTATGTGTATGTTGAATCGTTCTTAATCTGAGTTGTTATCCTAGGTGCTATCTAGGAAAACACTTCATATTAAGAATGTGCTGGTTCTTCTCTCTCAATACGTCTTGAACCTAGTTCTTTGAGGAAACATATGGCATTTTTCCTCATGATCCCAGGGTCTCCAATCCCACTGGGACAAATTGATACTGATAGCTAATGACTCTGTAGTTGCTGATCTTGTACTCCTCCCTGTGATCTGCACCACCTCCCTGTTGCATAACGCTGTGATTGATGTAGGTATCAGCCAGAACTGACACACAGGTATAGGCCCATGCTAAAAAGGATAGATGGTGATCCGGTCTGGGCAGTTTTCGGGTCTGTGAGTATTGCTGGATTCTAAAGATCGAGGCTTCTCTCAGCAGGGCACCCAGCTGAAGCAAGGCTTCTCCTTATGATTTTGATTTCATTGTGTCTAGCATGCAAACCCTTGGTTTTAAAGTAGTTTAGACCATATAGACCACATTTGTCTGCTTCTGCAGAGGCAGAGAACCACTGCAATATGGTGGGTCTATGGGTTGAAGCGTGTTCCCACTGCCGAAATGGGAACTGTCAAGAGGAAGTTTCCAGAGTGAAGTATGCTCACAGTTTGGAGATGGGCAAACTCCTTGTTGGATAACAAAAAAGGCACACTACCGTGATTGGAACAATATACAAATAACCCGCACATAGAAGAGAGGAGCTTACGACGACGTTTCGGTCCGACTTGGACCATTTCCTCTTTCTTCTTTCTCCTTTGGGTTTTCTTTCTTCTGCCTTGGGTATTTGTCCTTTATTATATACCCCCCATCCCTCTGTGTTCTTGCTCCTACCCTCTGTGGGCCCTAGGTCCCTTGCAGTGCTCCTTTTTCTTAGTATATGAGTGAATCCACTACTACTACTACTACCTACACCACTTCCTCTCTTGTTCCCGTCCTTGTCTGCTGGCCTATATATACTCCCTCCTTCCCTTCTTTTTGTTAGTGTGACTTTGTAAATGGTCCAAGTCGGACCAAGACGTCGTCGTAAGCTCCACTCTTCTATGTGAGGGTTATTTGTCCTTGTTGGATAATGCGGCCCTGAGCATGTTTTTATACATCTTTATAGCATTGGGGCCATCCCATGTGGACTGTTTGTAAGCCTGTGCTGTACACAGTTTTGACACTGAAACAGAGACGTCTCCAACTTGGAAATGGCCATGGTGTAGCTTGGAACCTGTATTCCTCCTAAGTCACCAAGTTCATCCAGAAGAATTGGCTGTATTAACTACTACAATGCCATGGAGAAGAATAAAAGGCTTGTAGGGCAATCTGGGAGGATTCATGCACACCCAGCCCTGAAGCCTGGAGTGAGGCTTGGAACCATTGTGCATCTTTAAGAGAAAGATTCAGTACACTCTCTAGCATAGTCTTTAGGAGGGAGTCATATTCTTTGAGATCTGGACTGTCGAAGGCTGGGAAGCATCTCAAGAAATGAGTGAGTTTTGTGAGGGACAGGCACCTAGTGAGTAGGTACATGGCATCATGTATATTAATCTTTCATTCTGCATGCCATCATCCTCAGGTCTGAGATTTTTTATCCTAGAATCAGATTAACGTAATTGGACCAGAGAGGAGTGCCAAGGAGAGTTTAATAGCTGGATTGATGGCTCATGTTCCTGGCAAAGCAGCATTTTATTATTTATATATATATATATATATATATATATATATATATAACAAAACTGCGACTAGCCAAGGATTCGAACCCATGTTGTTTTGGCCCGCCTCACGGTGAGTGAAACCCAAATGACACTAACCCACGGAACCATCAAATCCTACAAGAATCACTCACCCAGCAGAGCTAGGTGTTTTACAGTGATCCGAGGACATACGGTGGTGTGGGTGCCTCTGAGCTAATTTCATTCTCCTCCCCGTTTGGTGTACTAGCCTCAACAAGCAGTATTTTATTTTATTGTACCCACACCACCATATGTCCTCGGATCACGGTAAAACACCTAGCTCTGCTGGGTGCGTGATTCATGTAGGATTTGGTGGTCATGTGGGTTAGAGCGTCATGTGGTTTTCGCTCACCATGAGGCGGGCCAAAACAACATGGGTTCGAATCTTTGGCTAGTCGCAGTGTTGTTATTGATCAATACCACTCGTTCGTGGGTACTGTAATAGATATATATATATATATATATATATATATATATATATATATATATATATATATATAAGTAGTGTCAAATAGGTAAAATGAGTCAATTAGCAAGAACTCATTTAAAATTAAGTCCTTTCTAAAATTTCCTCTTATACGTTTAAAGATATATTTTTTCATTTATGGTAATGTAAAAATTATTAATTTTGTAACAAAAGAACCTTAGAAAACTTCCCCAACCTTATTATAACAAGCGCAATTTAATTTATCCTAATCCAACTAAATATATTTTTGTAAGTTTACAATAATTTAATAATAAAGAAACACATTGAAATATATTTTTCTCATTAGGTTCAGAATGATTTTTGCGAAATTATTGCATACACAAATTTTCGCTAGCCTTATTCGGCAAGAAGAGCGTTGCTATTTAAGACAAAATCGCAAGATTTACCTATTCTGCTCATATATATGTCATGCCGAATAGGTAAAAACTGTCGATCCTGCGACACATTTTCCTGCCTCAAGAGACAGAACAATGTTCACATCACCTTAACCACTTAACCAGCGATCCTTCAAAGATCATACACCCAACGTGTTGTTCGTGATCCGAGGACACTCGTGGTAGTGGTAAGCTCAAGGCTAATTTCAACCACCACATACATTCACAGTCATGCGCTGCATAGCAACGTTTCAGTCATCAACGGATTGTATATACGACCGTGGTGTCAACTGACCTACTGTACTGCCAATCGTTTAAAAGTGCTGCATATACAACTATGTACAGTACATAATACTTGATAATAATAAATAGCTGTTACTGGCATATGTATTTACTTTTTTGTACTTTTTATCGCCATTCTAAAGTGTACTATTTCTACTAATAATTTTTTTTTTACTGTAAAACGCTATGGGGTGTTACGCCGGCAGCAGCCTCATACATCTCGTGTTTACCGTGTCTCTTTATAGCATAATTTTCCCTTGTACTTGATTTAATCTAGAAGAAAAAAGGAACCCCATGAAAATTCAGCGATGGGGTTAGCAGAAGCTTTTGCAGAACTCAACAAGCACCTTAAAAAGTTTGAAAACTTGGACCCCCAACACCGAAAGGTTTTCTTGAATAAAGAGGAATGTTCATGGATGAAAACCCATATAGCCTAGGTGTGTAGTAGGCTATACTACACACATCATAGTACAGGCTAGTGTAATGTAGTGTAGTAGACTATACTATACATGCATCGTTAGTCTAAATCGTTTAATAACGCATTTCTTAGACAGTACCCGGGTCGTTAAGCGACCCATGACTGTATATGTTATATACTTTTCTAAAATACATATTTTGACAAATGTAGAAAAATATTTTTAAAACAAACCTAATTCAGAAACCTCACCTGACAAAACCTAACAAAATTTCTAGCTATTTAAAAAAAAAAACAATTTCCTAAATGTAGAACATATAAATGAATAATATAATAGTGTAATAAAATATGATACTGAGTTGACCCTTTCGAGAAATTTCGAGTGAGGAGGGAGGGGGTGTAGAACAACTGCGGAGTGACGTCGGGGAAAGACGCCATGTTGAATATAATGTGTGAACACTGGACTGAATTGTGCAATGTAATCAGGCGTTCTGGAAGGTCAATTGGCGTATATCAGCCTCAATCCGTAATTTAGAAATTGCTGACACGTTCCTGCTGAAGAAGTGGGATAAATAGTGCTGAAAACCCTTACAATTCGGCAACTAGGATGGAAAAATAGAGGACACTAATTCTCCCTGGAGCACACTTCAGCTAAGTGACGCTTACCCATAATGTACAGTAGTTTTTGCGTTAGCCATCGTAAATTCTAGCTGCTAGGGTAAGGTTAGTGTGTGTTCCATCAGCATTAAGTGTCTTCCTGTGATAAGTGGTAAGAACTAAAAGCCATAACTAAAATTGAAAATAACCCAAAGCATTTATTTTCTTATGCCAAATCAACGTCAAAAACAACATCCAGTATTGGGCCTCTACTTAAACGAGATGGGTCCTACACAGATGACAGCAAGGAAATGAGTGAGCTACTCGAGGCCCAATATGACTCGGTTTTTAGCGAGACGCTAACCAGACTGAGAGTCGAAGACCTAAATATATTTTTTATGAGAGAGACAGAATTAGGTAGACTCGAACCTACCTGATATTATTCTGACGCCGAATGACTTCGAAAAATCGATAAATGACATGCCCATGCACTCTGTCCCAGAACTGCTTTTAACATCCTATGGAGAGGGAGAATGGACACAGGGGTCGTCCCAAAGCTGCAAAAAACAACAGATATAGCCCCACTCCACAAAGGGGGCAGTATAGCAATAGCAAAGAACTACAAATCGATAGTGCTAACGTCCCATATCATAAAAATCTTTGAAAGGGTTCTAAGAAGCAAGATCGCCACCAATCTAAATACCCATCAGTTACACAACCCAAGGCAACATGGGTTTAGAGCAGGTCGCTGTTGTCTGTCCCAACTACTGGACCACTATGACAAGATCCTGGATGCTCTAGAAGACACAAAACACAGATGTAGTATACTGAGACTTTGCAAAAGCCTTTGACAAGTGAGACCATGGCGTAATAGCTCACAAAATGTGTGATAAAGGAATAACAGTAAAAGTTGGTAGATGGATCTATAATTTCCTAACAAAAAGAACACAAAGAGTAGTAAACAGAGTAAAGTCTGAGGCGGCTACGGTGAAAAGCTCTGTTTCATATGGCACAGTACTCGCTTCCATCCTGTTCATCATCCTCATATCTGACATAGACATTGATGTAAGCCACAGCACCGTGTCTTCCTTTGCAGATGACACCCGAAATTGCATGACAGTGTCCTACATTGAAGACACTGCAAGACCCAGACTGACATCAACCAAATCTTTAAATGGGCCGCAGAAAACAATATGAAGTTCAATGATGAGAAATTTCAATTACTCTGATATGAAAAACGTGAGGAAATTAAAACTATATCGGAGTATAAAACATTCCAACCACACAATAGAGCGAAAAACTAATGTAAAAGACTTGGGAGTGATCATGTCAGAGGATCTCACCTTCAAAGGCCATAACATTGTATCAATCGCATCTGTTAGAAAAATGACAGGATGGATAATGAGAACCTTCAAAACTAGGCATACCAAGCCCATGATGACACTCTTGAGGTCGCTTGTTCTATCTAGGCTGGAATATTGCTGCACACTAACAGCACCTTTTCAACGCAGGTTTACAGAGAACCTTCACGACACACATAACTACTTAGCATTTTAAATCTCTTTTGTTGTCCACTGCATGTGGAAGGATTTGATGAAATAACTTTGAAAACAAGCCTGGTGCCCCGGGGTAGGGGGTAACATCGTCTAGCTTCGGATAGGCGCCCATACTTATCTGGGGTCTGGTTCCGTTGTAAAGTATGTGGACTCTGATACAGAGTTAGCAGGTTCGAGTCCTGCTGTGGACGTAAAGACAATGTTTATATATATACATGTGTGTGTGTGTGTGTGTGTGTGTGTTATATATGTGTGTGTATGTGTGAGTGTATGTGGTGTGAATGTGTGTGTGTGTGTGTGTGTGTGGTGAATGTGTGTGTGTGTGAATGTGTGTGTGTGAATGTGTGTGTGTGTGAATGTGTGTGTGGTGTACTCACCTATTTGTGGTTGCAGGGGTCGATACATAGAACCTGGCCCCGCCTCTTCACTGATCGCTACTAGGTCCTCTGTGTGTGTGTGTGTACACTTACCTATTTGTGGTTGAAGTGGTCAAGATATAGCTCTTGGCCCCGCCTGTTCACTGATCGCTACTAGGTCCTCTCTCTCCATGCTCCATGAGCTTTATCATACGTCGACTTAAAACGATGTATGGTTCCTGTCTCTACTACGTCACTTGCCAGACTATTCCACTTCCTGACAACTCTGTGACTAAAGAAATATTTCCTAACATCTCTTTGACTCATCTGAGTCAACTTCCAATTATGACCCCTTGTTTCTGTGTCCGATTTCTGGAACATCCTGTTTCTGTCCTTGTCAATTCCTCGCAGTATTTTGTATGTCGTTATCATGTCTTCCTTAACCGTCCTGTCCTCCAGTATTGTCAGGCCGATATCCCTTAGCTCTGGAATTAGCCTTGTTGCAAACCCTTGCACATTCTCTAATTATTTGGATTCCAAACTGGTGATGCATACTCCAGTATGGGCCTGACGTACACGGTGTACAAAGTCTTGAACGATTCCTTACTGAGGTATTGGAATGTTATTCTTAGGTTTTCCAGGCGCCCATACGCTGCAGCAGTTGTCTGGTTGATGTGCGCCTCAGGAGAAGTGCTCGGTATTATACTCACCCAAAGATCCTTTTCCTTGTGTGAGGTTTGCAGTCTTTGGCCACTTAGCCTATACTCTGTCTGTGGACTTCTTTGGCCTTCCCCAATCTTCATGACTTTGCATTTGGCCGGGATAAATTCGAGGAGTTAGTTGCTCGACCAAGCTTCCAGCCATTCCAGGTCGCTTTGTAGTCTACCTGATCCTCATCCGATTTAATTATCCTCATTAACTTCACATCATTTGCAAACAAGGACACTTCTGAGTCTATCCCTTCCGTCATGTCATTCACATATACCAAAAATAGCACTGGTGATAGGACTGACCCCTGTGGAACCCCGCTCGTCACAGGCGTCCACTCTGATTCCTCGTCACGTACAATGACTCGTTGTTGCCCCCTGTCAGGTATTCTCTGATCCATTGCAGTACCCTTCCTGTAATACGTGCTTGATCCTCTAGCTTTTGCACTAATCTCTTGTGAGTAACTGTGTCGATGTCCTTTTGGCAGTCCAAGAAAATGCAATCTACCTACCCTTCTCTCTCTCTCGTGTCTTACTTCCGTTACTTTGCCATAAAACTCCAGTAGGTTTGTTACACAGGATTTTCCTTCCATGAATCCGTGCTGGTTGTCGTGTATAAGCTTATTCCGTTCTAGGTGCTCCACCACTCTCCTCCTGATAATCTTCTCCATGATTTTGCATACTATACACGTCAGTGACACTGGTCTATAGATTAGTACCTCGTGTCTGTCACCTTTCTTAAAAAATGGGGTCGACATTTGCCATCTTCCATACCTCAGGTAGTTACCCAGTTTCAATGGATGTGTTGAAAATTGTTGTTAGTGGCACACACAGCATCTCTGCTCCCTCTCTAAGGACCCACGAAGAGATATTGTTCGGTCCCACCGCCTTTGAGGTATCTAGGTCACTTAGGAGCTTCTTCACCTCCTCCTCAGTTGTGTGTTTTTCATCCAACACTTGTTAGTATATCCCTTGTTGGTGTAACCCTCTGTTCTGACTTCCCGGAGTCCTTTCTGTCTCCACTGTAAATACTTCCTTAAATCTCGCATACCTCTTGATCGTTTCTTGTGAGTTCCCCACCCTCTTTCCTCAGCCTGATTACCTGGTCTTTGACTGTTGTCTTCCTCCTAATGTGGCTATACATCAGTTTCGGGTCAGACTTGACTTTCGATGCTTTGTCGTTTTTGTACTGTCTTTGGGCCTCCCTCCTTATCTGTGCATACTCGTTTCTGGCATTATAGGATAAGTGGAGAATATTTGAGTGGGGTCGATGAAAACATGGTTGAGGAAGTGGATGTGACGGTAAGATTATGGAATAGTGATGAAGATGGAAAATAATTGCAGAAAAACAGGCGGAGTTCATAAATATATTTTATATAGCATGGTATTAAATAAATATGGGTAATTAAATTCTTTAAAGTAAAGCCAGGATCAAGAGAAAATTACAATTTTGCTCATATAATAGGCAAGTTAGGTGTGACCACATATTATTTTGGAGAAACTCAAAACTCTCATCTAGATAAAACAAGGCAAGAGTTGAGAAAGTCTAAGCTGTCATCTGAAACACAGCTAACATTATTCTAATACTCCAAAGAATCTTTACAGATGAAAAGAGGCAAAGGGATAGAAAAAATATTAAGATGCTTTTGGCTTATTTTTGTTTTTTTGTTTTGTATACCGTAGAGTGAAAAACGACCCACTTTTGGAATGGTAAGTCTTGCGATCTTGACAAATTCGCTTTCGAGGAGAGTTACATGACCGGGGCATACAACATACCCCAAGCAATTAATAGGGTAGACAAGGCCAGATTGCTTAATAAACTAGGTACCAGGATGAGGGAATATCTAATATTAACTAGATGCATTATGATATCTGTAATAGTGCAGAGTGCAGTATAGAAAGATAATGCAGTTAAATATTAGTGCCGAAGACTTTAAGAGAATCGGAAGAGGCATTCATAAGACATATGGAAATTTAAATCCAGATTTCTTCAATAAAAATTGTAATGTAATTCAGACCTTTAAAGTGACAAAATTAGTCAATATACTAAAAAAACACAAGCACATTAAGCCTGAAGCCGCTCATAAATTGTCCTTTCACGTTATGATGATGGAAGGCTTGAAGCTTATCAGATGATGAATCAAAAACAGAGTTTCCATTTCTTCCACTTTCTTACAAAAAAAGGCTAACTAGGCTATAATCAATCCAGACTTTTCTCTAAATTCGACTGACCTGCTTTTAAAAAATGTAAACGTAGTATACATAATAAACAAATGTTTAAGGACTGTTTTGAGGACACAAAAACATTGATTTATCTTAGGGTAAATAAATAAAGGCAGGCGGTGTGACTTATTTCTGATTATTAGAGAAATTCTCGAATTATTTCATAGAAATCAATTTGATTAGTAAAATGTGCACATTATAACTTACACAACCTAAGAGAGATCGTCTGCTTTGAAGAAAACACAACAGAACTGTATGTTCTGTAACCTGTCCAGAAGATCCATTTTCCAGGTATTGCACAGAATCCCACAAAATTTGTGTCTTGACGGCCTAAGCCCATGAAACCATCCATCCATTTCATACAATGCATAATATTGAAGATGCCCTTCATAACTGTTATAATTTAATTAGAGGTAAGCGCTAAACCCGTTGGGGAGCATTCAAATTAGATTCAAGCAAGGGAAGATATATCCTGTTCCTTGGATCAAGAACCCCTCACCAGCATCAAAGGTAAAATTATGCAATAAGATAAAATAATACTAAACTACTTTGAGGTCAGAAGTGGTAAAATGGCCGACCAGAGGAGCCTTTCTCCAGTAATTACAGAGAAACAATAAATGGGAAAGACCTATGTAGCATTGTGCAATGGGAAATATGTAGCATTGTGCGAAAATGAATGAGGAACTACGAAGAACAGCTAACTGGGAGAAAAAGTGGAGAATCACAACTAACCCAGAGAAAGTCCTCATCAGCACCATTGGCTGTCTCCCATCAACCATAGAAGACAAAGGTGGTATCTCCATAAGAGGTACAAGTGTCGAAATCAAAAATCCAAACAAAATCCTGGGATATGAGATCGACAGATTACTTAACTCCACTTCTCACATCTCTAAAAAAGTTAACCTAGCTAAAGCCCGCCTCAGCCAACTCTTCAGATTCAAAGAAGCACCCCCCCACATCAAGAAGCACCTATACAAGATGATGATCAGACCTCTGTTGGAATACCCTTGCGCCCCCCTAGCACTGACAACTAAAACCAACAGGCTGCGACTTCAACGAGTCCAGAACAAAGCTCTCCGCTTTATTACTGGGACCAGATTAAGGGACAGAATAAGATGTGAAGACCTACATGTACAACAAGAAATCACTGCAATCAATGTAAGGATAGCTAAACTAGCGAAAAGACAGCTTTATGACATGCAAGAACTATATGTACCCGTTAGAAAACCCCCCAACCAGTAAACACAACCGACTATGTCATTACCACACCCCCCCACCGTACCCAAAGAATGACTCTACAACAAAGAGTTAGGCGCTACATTCACAACGACAACTACCCAAGACCAAGAATCCTAAGTGATCTCCCCGTCGAACCAGATGAGTGGATACCACCAGACCCAGTCTATGTTCAACACCATAGATAAATACTCCCCATTAATGGGTGACCTACCGTTTCCAAACTACATCCTACAACCAACATTGTAACACCTACGAACTTCCTATTTTAGGACACCACCTCAGAAACAGCTTGATCAGCTCCGGGCTAGCCACCAACATCATAAGCCCAGCAACTACCACCTGTTGCAAAAGTAACTGCTGGACCAGCTCCGGGCTACCACCCACCAACAACGAATAGCCCAGCAACTACCACCTGTTGCAGCAGCCTTGCCTGAAAAAAAAAAAAAAAAAAAAAAAAAAATGTCTACTACAATTAATATGCTTTCTTCCAACTCAGTAACATGCTGTGATACAACAGTATACCTGTGTGCGACTGATGGGATAAAGGCATATCCTCCTCTTAAAAATTTACTTATGTATAACTCTACATACACACACACTTATTATGTTACGCCAAAGTGGATAGGCCACTTACCTTTACAACCCTAACCTCTCCCCCCCCACCTATTTCCCAATTTCCATCCTTACCCATCCTCCTTCCTTCCCCACCTTACCGACGCTCAGGTCAAATCAAGCAATCAAGCAAGCAAGCATTGTGCATAGGGGACCCACGCATGAAAATTTTCATGTGAATCTGGGCAAGAGATATTACTCAAGCGAAGAAATTTTGACGCCGATCTAATAAGGCGGTCTTAAGTAATAAACGAACAATTATGATAAAGCAAACATGTTGCTGAGAAAGTTCCACAAATGGGAAAATCTCATCTCGTTAACCTTTAAAATGCGATAACTCAGGGGATTTTTAGTTTTCCCCCAGTTTCTTTTTCACATTAACATTTTATGTAAAATTTTCTACAGTCCTATAAAAAAATATTTAGATTTTTTGAAAATCCCGGTTTAACAAATTTGACCAAAAAATGGCAAATTGGGATCCACAAAACTAAAAAAAAAAAAAACTTCTTATTAGGATGTACAGCCATTTTGGGTTTGAAGCTGATCAGAATAAGAAACAATTTGCTTAATGAAATTAACAAATTGAAATTTACACAATTCAGAGTGACAAGCTGTTTGATAAAGGTCATTAAAGGTAAAAGTTTGAAGCCAATTAGAAAAGACATTTTTCAGTAAATGATTTGATTCCAACGATCCCAAGCTTCTTGAACTAATTCAATAAAATTTAAAATTTTCATCGTCAATAATCGTTATAAAAAAAAAAGAGATGAATATCACTATTTATTCAATAAAACTGCCAAAATTGGGACTTATGCCACTCAGTGGCCGTGAATCTTGTGGTCAGGAATTCAGACCAATGGTGAGACTATTAAGCCAATCAGATGATTCATTCTCCAGTTGTGGCATTGATTCTAGTGTCCAATTTTTTTTTTTTTTACTATTTTACTACATAAAGAAGTTTGACTTCACGGAAAGGAAACTTAATTGGCATAATCCTGGTTCTAACATGCATCAGACATCAAATATTGGAGCCGTTCAAAAGAGGTAAACTGATATTTAATTTGTCGTGATTTAACTGGAATTAAACTTTCACTATTATACAAATAAAATGGACAAATCTGCAACTACTCCTTCGAATTTCACTCTCCGTTTTTCAGGTATTTTTTGGTACCATTTTGAAAGAGTGAAGCTACGCTATTGAGAATTTTTCAAGTTATCCGAGCCACTGCGCTCGTATATCGTACACGAGTGTTGAAAAATTGAAACCAACTGGATGAGGCATTATCGAGTTACGAGAAAAATAAAGCCGAATACTTGGAGGAAGAAACAAATTAGAAATCTTAAAGTATTCCTTCGGGGATACCTAATTTACACTCAAATGAGCCAAACTTAATTCCGAAAGTGCTTTGTTGGTTCAAGAGAATTGAGGAAGCAGAAGAAGCAAGAAAGTGACAGTGAAGAAGCTGACATGTCATTCCAAGTGTAAGAGATGGGCTTTAAGCTGGCACTCAGTCGCTTAGAATTCAAATACAGTAGTTATTTACGTGTACTCGTACACAAACACACACAAAACAAAACAAAAAGAAGTAAAAACGAAAAAAATCCAGAGAAGCGAGAAAGTAGAATGAATTCGAAGTGCAGGTGGTGGAGGCAAACTCCATAGACTATTTCAAGAGTATGATTATTATTATTATGGGGAACGCTAAACCTGTAGGAATTACACAGCGCCTTTTCAGGGGAAAGGATGTAAGGCATCCAGGCTTAATTCAGGGAATTGGAGCACAGATCCAATTCCCTAGATCAAGAGCCCCCTCACCAGCATCAGGAACCTCCCTTAAGGGGTTCCAGAGTATGAGAGGACTAGGCTAGGCAGGCAAGAGCAAGGAATCAAAGACCGTAAACACAAATCGGTGAGAATAAGTTTCCTCAACGGTAAAAGCAAACACAAACACATACGCATATATTTTTGTGAGTGATACGCAGGTGTAAACACGATTAAAGAAAAGTATCCATACAAATTAATGATAAAAATTATACTCGAATAATGTTAAGGGTATTTGCAGTTAAGTACGTCTACTACTTAACTGTATGTATCCTGCTTAACTCCATGTAATAAGTACATTTACTAAGTATGTGTATTACTTAGCTGCATGTACCCGTACTTAACATGTACTTGCGTGTAGTACGTGCAGTAAGTACGTGCAACAATTATATCATTCATCCAACCATCTATCTATCATCCACACAACAATCATATCTTTCATTCATCCATCTATCTACCATCCACGCAGCATTCATATAATTCATACAACTCTTAACCAACCATGTAATAATCCTATAATCCATTTATCTACCTACCATCCATGCAGCACTCACATTATCAATACTATCTTCCAAGAAGTAATCCTATTGTCTATCTATCTCCCGTTGATGGAGCAGTCAAATCAACCACCCAAATATTCATTCATGTAGTGATTCTGTCACTCACTTGCTCATCCACCCATCGGTCTATCTGCTCACTAATCCTATCATCCAATTATCTATTTTACACCGATCGTATTACCCATGCAACATTTATATCATTCAATATTTGCCATCCATGCAGCAGTCTATCTTCCAGTCATCCATCTACCACTCATGCAACAGTCTATCCTCCAGTCATCCATCTACCACCCATGCAGCAGTCTATCTCCAGTCATCCATCTACCACCCATGCAGCAGTCTATCTCCAGTCATCCATCTACCACTCATGCAACAGTCTCCTCCAGGCATCCATCTGTCATCCATGCAACAGTCTATCCTCCAGCCATCCATCTGCCATCCATGCAGCAGTCTATCCTCCAGTCATCCATGCATCAAGGATCGGTGTTGAGAATGATTAAGTAAAAGCTTCACCCGTTTGTAGCCAGGATCCTCAATGGCCCGGAGGAGCTCGAGTAGAGGACACGGGAACAGAGGCAGCGAAAATCGGAAGGTTATAATAGATGAGAGGACAGGAGAAGCGTGAGCATGAAGTACAGAGGAAAGTATAGGCGTATGAAGAAAGGAAAAGTGAAAGCAGCGGACAGGAGACGGACAAATGAGAAGGAAGAGTGTGAAGGAGAGAGAAATGAGGAGGAAGAGGAAGAGGAGGAGGAGGAAGAGAAAGAGGAGAAGTAGGGGCATGTGGACAGTGAAAAGGAAAGTAGACTGAACATGGAAGACAAAGAGAAAGAAACAGTAGGAAACAGAACTGATTGAGAATTGAAGAGCCAGATGAGATGAAGAAGAGAAAGTAAGAAAAAAATGTAAACTGGAAATACGAAAAGAATGATTAATTTTGCATTATGTAAAATGAGGAACAGGAGAACAAAACTATGAAATCAATACAAAAGAGTGAGAGTAGGAAGGAATGAATGATAAAGAACGAAAGAAAGAGGAAGAGCTGCAGGAATAAGAGGAGGGAAGACAGGAGGAGGAGGAAAAGCAGGAAGTGTCTGGCATAGATAGGAAGGAAGAGATCCCAACATAAAAGCAGTAGAGACCTTTGATGTTAGTCTCGGGGAGAGACTTACCATCTTGCGCCAGAACCCTAACGTCCTCCCTCGCTACTAAAAAAACCTCTCCTGATTATTGATAAGTAGACAAAAGCACAAGAGATAAAACGTATGTGGAAAATAATATAATAACACAATATTAATACCCTCGCCTGCAACTATTATAGTGTTGTCATGGTGGGAAATATATTTACAGTGACTGAGAGATTGTGTATAGTGTCACAGATCTGTGTAGTCACAAAACTTTGCCCATTACGAGATTGTGCACAATTGTTAAGGACTATTTTATACGTCTAGCAGTGATCTGAAAGTATGGTAAGACTACGTTTTACTGATCAGGAATTATTTTGTGATAACTTAGATATAATGTTGGTTGATCTTGTCTTCCAGTTTTCATGCCAAGAATCTCTTTTATCGATCATTATTTAGGGTTCGACGACTGTTGGTGGTGGGCGGTGGTGGTTGTTGGCAGTGGTTTGTGGTGGTGTGTTGTAGTGGCTGGTGGTGGTTGATGGCAGTGGCTTGTAGTGGTGTGTTGTAGTGGCTCGTGGTGGTTGATGGCAGTGGTTCGTGGTGGTGTGTTGTAGTGGTTGGTGGTGGTTGTTGGCAGTGGTTCGTGGTGGTGTGTTGTAGTGGTTGGTGGTGGTTGTTGGCAGTGGTTCGTGGTGGTGTGTTGTAGTGGTTGGTGGTGGTTGGTCTTTAGAAGTGGGTTGGTCGTATTAAGTGGGTGATGGTAGTTGGTGATGTGTGATTAATCCCCAGTACGACCTAACAGTAAAGTAGTATGTAATATATCTGGCACGTTTACTAGGAGTGGGATAGAGTGATTACTATAACACGCACCACATGAGATGGTAGTTTACCTGGAGAGGGTTTCGGGGGTCAACGCCCAAGCGGCACAGTCTGAGATCAGGTCTCGTGGTGGATCAGGGTTTGATCAACCAGGTTGTTACTGCTGGCCGCACGTAAACCAACGTACGAACGACAGCCCGGCAGATAAGGTACAGACTTTAGATGCCTGTCCAGCGCCTTCTTGAAGACACCCAGGGGTACTCGTGGCGCCCCTGCTTTTCATTGGGGAAATGTTGGATCTACTGGCGAGTTTTTTCCTTTCTTAGGGAGTGATTTTCGTGTGCAAGTTTGGTACTAATCCCTCTAGGATTTTCCAAGTGTATATTACCATCCATCTTTCTAGCCTGTGTTTAAGGGAACACAAATCAAGGGTCTTCAACCGTTCCCAGAAATTTAGATGCTTTATCGTACTTTAGTGTGCCGTGAAAGTTCTCTGTAGACTCTCCAGGTCCGCAATTGTGCCTGCCTTGAAGGGGGCAGTTAGTGTACAGCAGTATTCCAGCCTAGAGAGAACAAGCGATTTGAAGTGAATCATCATGGGCTTGGGCACCCTGGTTTTGAAGGTTCTCTTTATTCATCCTTTCATTTTTTTTAGCAGATGAGGCAGATACATCGTTTTATTCTTTGAAGGTGAGATCCTCCGACATTATCACTTCCAGGTCCTTCAAATTACTTTTTCGCTCTATTGTGTGGTTAGAATTTGTTGTGTACCCTGATACAGTTTTAATTTCCTCAAGTTTTCCATATATGAGTAATTGAAATTTCTCTTCATTGAACTTCATATTGTTTTCAGTGTCCCATTTGAAGATTTGACTGATGTCCGCTTGGTGTCTTGCAGTGTCTTCAATGGAGGACACTGTCATGGCAATCCTGGTGTCATCTGTAAAGGAAGGCACGGAGCTATTGCTTTCATCTTTGTCTATGTTAGATATGAGGATGAGGAATAAGATGGGAGCGAGTACTGTGCCTTGTGGAACAAAGCTTTTCACTGTAGCTGCCTCAGACTTAACTTATTCCTTTATCACGCATTTTGTGCGCTATTACACCATGGTCATACTTGTCCAAGTCTATCGCAGAATCTGTGTATACCGCAGGAGCGACTTGCTTTAAACCCGTGTTGCCCTGGGCTATCAGTCTATAGATTTTCACAATTGCTTTAGTGCCACCTTTGTAGAGTGGGGCTATGTCTGTTGTTTTTGATGAGTGTGGGATGACCCCTGTGTCCATGTTCCCTCTCCATAGAATGCTGAAGGAACGCAACAGGGGCTTCTTGCAGTTCTTGATGAACACGGAGTTCCATGAGTCCTTGCCTGGGGCAGAGTTCATGGGCATATCATTTATTGTCTTTTCGAAGTCTTGTGGTGTTAGGATAATATCAGAGATTTTTTAGATGACCGGATTTTGGGTTTAGATTGTCGACCTTCAGTCTGGTTAACGGTTCGCTGAACTCTAGGTCGTATTGGGATTTTAGTATCTCACTCATCTTGCCTAAGCAGAGTCCCAATACAGGATGTTATTTTTTCCTTAGATTTGGCATAAGAGAAGAAATATTTTGGGTTTCTCTCAATTTCTTTTATGGTTTTTAGTCCTCCCTGAGATTCTTGTCTCCTGTAAGATTCGACATTTGCGATATTTGTGACAAAGTCTACGTAGGTAAAACAATCATAAAAGTAGACAAACTAATTAATGAACACAAATATTCCTGCCATACAAATAATCTCACTAATAGATGATTAATGCATAAGAATAACCACAGCCATTTATTGAACTAAAATAAGGCTAGACGTATCTTCAAAGAGCATCTACACAATTTACCTGTATTTACCATATGTACCTCATCCTGTATTAAATTAAGAAGGTTATTGGTGCGCGAAATGTATCCTAATAAGGTCTTCCAAATATTGCATGTGTCTTAATTTATATATATACCTTGTGATGATACATCTTGTCCAGCATACCAACGTAATAGATAATATATACAGAGAATGCCTAGACCTCCTACTATAAGCTGAAAGTTTTCGTAGCAGACACGACTTCCACGACTAGAGCGACAGATGGTCATTCCAAGAAATCTGCAGCAGTTCAACAGCCCCAAACACATTTTTTCCCCTGCTGTGCGTTTTAATCTCAAAGACTGTGACGAAGATCTACTAGCTATTTACAGTAAATATTATGTTATTCGTATTTTAGGATTAAAGTATTTTTAATAATAGTACAGTTGAAGCCTTAATAACCCTCATGTAATACGGTGGATTTAATACATTCAAACTCACTGAACCCAATTATAATATGATTCCCAAATTTAAATTTTTTAGCTAAATTTATCACTTTTGTCACAGAACAGAAATTTCTTAAAAAAATATGGGTCTTACCTTTGTATTTTACCGGGTTTATGAATGTGTTCTTGAGTGTCCAAAAAAATTCTAGCCTCATTTTTCCTATGATTACGCTCACTCTATAGCCCAAGACACATGTAGATATTTATCATTACAAAACATTCCAAGGGAAGTCACCTTCAGCTGTCTCTGGTATGTTCCATCTGTAACTCTTAGTGACGTTTCTGTGTGGCAAGAAATAACATCCCTTTAACTGTCAGGGACATTACTGAGTAACAAGATACATCACTGTATCTGACATCAACATTTCTCTGAAGTAAGATACAAGGTCACTGTAACTCTCAGTCACATCGCTCAATAGCAAGGTGATGCTGTAATTCTCAGTGACATCACTAAGCAGCAAAATACGAGGTCACTGTAAAAATTCTTTACTAAAAAAAACTGCAGTTTTCGGTTCCTAATTCACATTACGTTTCTTATCACAGCAATCATGCAGTTTAATTATTCGTTGTGTCAGCAGTGTGTCAGTGTGCCGAAGGCTGTGAGTGTCAATACGCTATCAGTAAATCAACAGGATATCAGTGTGTTTACTGGATATCAGCGCATCATCAGGATGTCAGTGTGTCAACAGGCTGTAACTTTGTCCCTTTGTGTGTCAGCAGGATGTCACACATTGTATTATAATGCTGTCAGTGTCAACAAGCTTTAAGTCTGTGTCAAGGGACTTTCTTTCAGCGAGTCAGCAGGCTATCAGTGTGTCAGGAGGCTATAATTCAGTTAAGCAGCAGAGTGTCAGCAGGCTTCATGATACTGTATATTCATGATGAATTCCACTAAGGTACAGAACATTATACATATCAAGCCACTGTGGCATTACTGCATACAATTCTACACTTGATAATGTTCAATCATCACTCCCCTGTTTTGTATGTAATAACAGAATAGCTGAGTGTCCCTCTCTTCCCTCCCCGACACATCGAGTTTGTCATTAAGTAAGCTATATGTCAGGGATATCAGATCTCCGGAGATCGATGTTAATGTGTCTGATTTACTGAGCCATTTCGTTATCTGACGCTTTCAACATGCAGTTACGCATTTCCTAACTTGGTGTTTGCGAATAATTTACTGTCATGTGAAAGAAATTAAAAAAATCATAACAAAATGTCAGCACACTAACAATAATTTAAAGTTAATAACTGACATCATATAGATTATATCCATAATTAGTTTCAAGTGGTTGTCCATAAATTATAACAAATTAAGAAAGTGATATATCCCCAGTGTTGATGCATAAAAATACCATGCTGGTATATAAAGAGGCACACACTATATGGAGAAAGCTGTTCACCTCCGAGCAGAGAACTTCCCTATTAACACAACTCCGTCAAACCCTAAAGCCACGTTAAACTAACTTATTATCTGAGGTTAGGGTAGGTTTTCTTTTCACACCGTTGAATTTTAAAGGCTAACGTCTCATTTCTACGAACACTCTACCATTACTGTCTACATTAGTAACGAGTCAATCAGTCCCTGCTTGCGGAACTATATAGAGAAGGCAGCGGATGAGATAATGAGGCCCTCAGCCTAGAAGCTGGTGTTCAGTTCCTCACACTTGATTAATCTGAAGCCTAGGTATGAAGATGGACTCGTATACAGTATATACAGATGATGTGCAGAAGACGAGGTCATCGTCATAGTGTGTGTCCCGTAGTTCGGTTGGCAAAGCACTCAGATCATGTACTGAGTATCCGTGGTTCGATCCCTGGCAGGGGTGGAAACACTGGGCATGTTTCCTTACATCAGCTGCCCCTTAGATAGGGAAGGCTTTGAAATGAGCTCCTAGCCTGTAAAACTTATGTATGAACAAAAAGTGTGTTGGAACCACGAGTGGAAGTTATATCCATGAGCTGGGCTGGAGGTTAGCAAAATAATACATAAGAAATATCCTCTGTTCTAACACTTTACTGCCAGGTAAGTATGTATTATTAAAAAAAATGAAATACGGAATCGATAAGATGAGGTATTAGAAATATGTGCGGACCTGGGTGTAATATAAACACCTAATATTTTCAATTGAATATAATAATACTATTGAATCTTGGTTCAGAGGAATACCTCTTACAGCCTATTGCTAACCCCTGGCCCAGCTCCTGGGCATAATCTACTTCCACTCATGGGTCTCGCCCAACTGTAACGATGACCACAAAGGCTCCAATATATAAGAATCTGTATGCCTGCCTATGCTTCTGATGAATCAAGGCTAAGCTGTTGAACACCGACTTATAGGTTGCCCTTCTGACTATCTCATCTACTGTCTTCTGTGTGTAGCTTTGCAAGGCTGAACGACTAATTCCCTCATCTACTGTATACACATTATATCTTCTCAGTATTTACTTGAAAAAGCCACCAGTTGGCGAAACGGCTTCAAATTAAGATACCCAAGTGATGCGCATGTGTCTAATTCTTCATGGATTTGGATAGGGTGGATAGGGGGCAATGTGGCAGATGTTGCAGGTGTATGGAATAGGAGGTAGGTTACTGAAAGCAGTGAAGAGTATTTATGAGGATAGTGAGGCTCAGGTTAGTGTGTGTAGGAGGGAGGGGGACTATTTCCCAGTAAAAGTGGGCCTTAGACAAGGATGTGTGATGTCAACGTGGTTGTTCAATATATTTATTGATGGGGTTGTAAGAGAAGTGAATGCGAGGGTCTTGGCAAGAGGTGTGGGGTTAAAAGATAAAGAATCAAATACAAAGTAGGAGTTGTCACAGTTGCTTTTTGCTGAAGACACTGTGCTTTTGGTGTGTTGTGGGGTTCTTTTCATAGATTTGGTAATATTAACAGACGATGAGCTTGGTTTTTGGTAGCGTTTAATGAGGCGTTGGATATATGGGAGCTGAGAGCCTATGCCTGTGTGTCTGTCCTGCACTGAGTCTGGGTGGTAACTGAACACTAGGCCGCCTGGCGCTGAGGCATTCAAAAGGCAGGCCTATCATTGGCTGATGCCAGATCACATGGGCAGAGGTTGGAAATCACGTGAACAGCCGTGATGCAGCCGTTATAAGTACAACCCGTACAGCTCGGGCATGCTACGTATGGCGTCTCGACATACAACTACACAAACTAAGGACAACAGGCAACAACTTTCAGCTGATTCTATACAATGTCAAAGTACACAACAGTTGAACATTATACTTCACATGGATATTATCGTGACTGAACAATCTACATTACTATATGATACATCTTGATACTTGGAAATTAATTAAATGAGCTCATTCAAGAATATCATGATAAAAGAGATAAAAAAAAAATAATTTGTTCGATCGAACTGTCTTCATGTGATCTACGAATTCTGAGGAAATAAATTACAAGAAGATAGTGATTAACAGACAAGGTAGATCTGGTGCACTCAAATCTATACTGTTAATTCTCAGAACTCGGAGAGAACGTGAACACACAAAAAAAAATTTTGAGTAATACTAAGTAGATATTATAACACACAGTTGAAAGCTTACTACATATTTATCTATACAGGTTAGTTACATTTAACCCCAACTCTGCTAGGGTGAGATTGATATAGGCAGTATAATTATCATCTCTGGGTGGATCAAACTCTGTTACAATAGGTAACTCAACTTCTGATTGAGGAGGATCTACACTGGTATCTACAAATGATACTTGAGGATTAATTAACACTTGTCGTGTACGTAGGGAATAACGACATTCAGGTATAACTTCATCCCAGGTTGAACTATTGGGATTAACAGTGGCTCTCAAGACATCGAGTACCTTTTTATTAGTTCTTTCTGCTAAACCATTGCTGGCAGGATGGTGTGGAACAATGGTAGATTTAATAATCTTATACAAGGCACATAGGTTTTCTAGAATCTCGTTGCAAAATTCACCTCCATTATCTGTTATGAGGGACTTAGGAGTGGTATGTCTGCAGATTATACGTTCCTTAAACACTTTAGCTACTGTCTCGGCAGTCTTGTCTGGAATAGGAACTAACTCACAATATCTGGTGAAATGATCGACCATCACACACAGATGTTTATTGCCTTGCGTTGTACATTGAAAATTAGTTAGCAGATCTATTGCAACTCTTTCCCATGGCTCACTAGTAGTGGGATACATCTGGATAGGATTGGGACCGTTGATATTACCCTTGTGTTTCATACAAACACTACACTTCTTAACATACTCGGTAATATCAGTTGCCATACGAGGCCAAAAGTACTTCAATCTTGCTTGTTTAATCGAACGGTCCATACCAGGATGTGCAACATCTGGTACATCGTGAACTAGCTGCAAGGCTACTTTCACTAGTGACTGTGGAATTACTAATTGGTATACTCTTCTACTAGGATTACCCAACTCGGTAGTGCGATACAGTAATTCTTGGTTCATGACAAAGTCACTAATGGGTGCTGGTTGCTTCACAGAGAGAATAAGATCTTTCTGGAGCAGGAATCGAACCACACCAGATCAAAAGGGGTCTTGTCTTTGAGCAGTCTTTACATCCTCAGCACTAACTGGAGGATCGGCAGTTACTACACTGACATGATGCGACAAGGCATCAGCAACTACATTGGATTTGCATAACTGTATAATTGCGTTCAGCCTTAGTAAGGACTCGGCTAGCAAATGCAAATAATCTCTTAAACTGAGTTTTCTTTATTCACTAAGAACTGGGAACACTTTCCTACTGGAGGAATGAACGGCACGGTGGAGTGGAAGGACTCTCCCGGTGAAATAGATAGCGCAATAACACAAAGTATGAACAAAGGAGAATGGCTCTCACTATCTCTCACTGCAGGTAATAATTACTCGACACACGACACTTTACTCTGCAAAGGACTTACTGTCAACTGGAAAGAACACTATCTGGAACATGAGGGACAACAACTGGCACTCTAGTGAATACACTAGCAACAGAAACGGCTTTCTGCAATTGCTTTTGCATCAGCGAGAGATGCTATAACTCATTCAAGTAGTTTTCTTCAACAAAGCGTTCCCTGGAGAGGAACTACTACTTGAACTAGCAACATTGCAAGGATAGACTCAGTACTCAAGGCGGTCCGGGATACCTCCGGCACCCTAGGCATCCGAACGCTATCTTGCATGCAAGATATTGTAGGGACTGAATTCCAGACAGGAGTGACAGTAATACTAGTTTCTTGACCGCTCGGCTACGTTAATACATAATGCACAAAGCTATCAGGACTGAATTTGAACTTCACATTCCGCAGAACTATTATAACTCTTTGATACAAGCTGTGAGAACAAACACATTGCTCAAGAGCTAGATACTGTCTTTCAGTCGGTAAGGAACTATCAGGATCACGAAGAAAACTATATTGACTCTGTAACTGGGTAGGTCTAACATTCGGTAAATGACTATTATGAATTTCAGCAGGGGCATTTGGAACATTAGGGGACTGAATGCCGTCATTAGCTACACTACTGTAAGGTAAGTGAGACATACTTGCAATGAAAATTGCACAAAGACTAATTCAGGTAAAAAAATGAGAATGGCAAAATATTCACAGTACACAATTAGTTAAAATGGGAATTAAGAATAATTGAATTAGATGTAGAAAAGGGGTTAAAACAACTAATATACACTGCATAAGAAATGACAACTCACTCACTGATTTTTGACTGTAAAATTTAAGGAATTACTTTACAAATTGCAATAAAAGGCAATATGAATACTGTATGGATTAACTGCAAAGTGATCTCTCTCTACTGGAATTTAAAACAAAATTACTAGATGAGAAATAATAAATCAATGCAACGTGGAAATACAATAAAAATTGTATTCAACTGGAAAAATTACTAGAAAACAAATTTTCTTAAGAGAAAATGACACTAGAATTTAATATGCATTGCTGGCTGAAGAATTAACTATGATGCTGACAACTAGCATTGAATTATTAGCACTTTTTAGGATAACACTGAGTAAAATGGAATAAAGTGCACAATACTGTATGCAAAAATAACAAGAACAAGTAATCACTACTGGAGAATAATTTTAAAGTTTAATCAATGTATGGAATTGCATAAACAATTTACTGCATCAATTAAAAATCAATGTTGCACTGGGCACAAGGAGAATGAACACTTTAACTCTTAGTTCACTTAAGAAAACTAATGAAAATGAGTATAATGAATATTACTTTACTTTACATATGAATATTAAGAGTGAATTTGTTCAAGGAATATTGATAAGATCAACACAAAGACAATAATACACAAACTGAAATAAAGGTTAAAAAACTTACAGTTTTGCAGGAGAATACACAACACAACAAGATTCAGTCAGTGAATGTGATAGTTTATGCAATAAGATCTTGCATGTAAAAATATATATATATAGAGATAGTTCTTGCTGCTTCAGACAAAATATATTCAATGAACAGATTCTGCAAAATTTAAAAAAAAATGAGGCACAGGTTGACACAAAAATGTAAACTGTCTGTTGAACTAAAACATGTGAGATACTGGCACAAAAATTAATGGGACACACTGAATGGCACACAGGAAAATGAAATATGCAACTAGGAACACTGGGGCATAAACAATAAGGAACTATGCACAGACACTGCATAAAAACACAAGGGAATGCACTGGGAGAAAAATGAAGGACAGGGAATTAATAATGCACAACACTGGAATAATAATGAAATAAATCAAATACTGCACTCAAGGACAAGAAAATTTATACACAAGTACTTACTGCATGTGTACGAGTTTACACAAGGAACATAGATAAAAATGAGACACGGAATACATTGAATACTGAAAAAGTATTTGAAATAAATTTACACGAAACTGAAACACAAGTCTTTAAATGTCACTAAGAAAATTCACTGCTTAAATGTCTCACACACACGAATGTCTATAATAGAATAGAGTCTAATGATGAATGAACGACGAGTGTAGGTGGAGAGAATATATTCCTGGTCGTTGACTGCTGAGTCTTGTAGAAATGCGCTTTCACCGAAGAACTCACACAGCAAGCTTTTACGTTGGCGCTCTGGGATGAAGGAAGACACTCTCGACTTGCTATGTGAGCCGAAACAATGCTGCTGGTACCCCAGATAGGGTAGAAAATACCACAAAATGCTGGCTGGTCGAGGGTAGTGTGAGCAGGTGGTATCTTTGTTTACACTAGCGCGGGTGGTGAGTGGCGCGCGCGTGGATGACGTCACTGCTGCCTGATTCGCTGGCGGTGGGCGATGACGTCACGGGGTTCGGCCAGTACACTAGTTCTCACGGCCTTGGGACTACTAACCCAGGTGGCTTTTTGCACAATAAGCCACAGGAATGGTGAATATCACTCTGACAAGCGTCCAACTTGTAGCACAGAGCGATTGGAGACAATACTGCAAGGAACTGGCTTGCTGAAGAAACGACTGGCTTACTTGTATGACTGGCTTTCTGGAAGAGGCTGGCTTAGCTCTCTGGACTGTGAACTGAATTCTCTTACTTGCACACAGCAGTGAGATGCAGGATGGATGACAAGAGACAGACTGGATGACTGCAGGCTTGCTTAGGCTCTTCCCATAAACTGGCTTACTTGTTGGCTTAATTGCAAAACCCAGATCAACTCTTCGGAGGTTTACTTGCAAATTAGAAGCCAGAAGACTGGAGACACTGCTTCAGAAGAGTCTTGGATGGGTGACGTCACGGGTGAGGGAAGGTGAGTCGCTGGCGATGGTTGATATTGACGCTGGAGGCACTGAACACCGGCTCTTCCTCTTCTCGTTAAATCTGCTCAGATTACACAAAATCTAGGCCCACAAGCTGTCACCATTTGTGTTGTGGGGTTCTTTTCATAGATTTGGTAATATTAACAGACGATGAGCTTGGTTTTTGGTAGCGTTTAATGAGGCGTTGGATATATGGGAGCTGAGAGCCTATGCCTGTGTGTCTGTCCTGCACTGAGTCTGGGTGGTAACTGAACACTAGGCCGCCTGGCGCTGAGGCATTCAAAGGCAGGCCTATCATTGGCTGATGCCAGATCACATGGGCAGAGGTTGGAAATCACGTGAACAGCCGTGATGCAGCCGTTATAAGTACAACCCGTACATTGGGAGATTCTGAAGAGAAGTTGCAGAGGTTGGTTGATGAATTTGGTAGGGTGTGTAAAAGAAGAAAATTGAAAGTGAATATAGGAAAGAGTAAGGTGATGAGGATAACAAAAAAGATTAGGTGACGAAAGATTGGATATCAGATTGGAGTGAGAGAGTATGGAGGAGGTGAATGTATTCAGATATTTGGGAGTGGACATGTCAGCAGATAGGTCTATGAAGGATGAGGTGAATCATAGAATTGATGAGGGGAAAAGGGTCAGTGGAGAACTTCGGAGTCTGTGGAGACAAAGAACCTTGTCCATGGAAATAAAGAGGGGAATGTATGAGAGCATAGTTATACCAACACTCTTATATGGGTGTGAAGCATGGGTGATGAATGTTGCAACGAGGAGAAGGCTGGAGGCAGTGGAGATGTCATGTCTGAGGTCAATGTGTGGTGTGAATATAATGCAGAGAATTCGGAGTTTGGAAATTAGGAGGAGGTGCGGATTACCAAAACTATTATCCAGAGGTCTGAGGAGAGGTTGTTGAGGTGGTTCGGATATGTAGAAGGAATGGAACGAGACAGAATGACTTCGAGAGTGTATAAATCTGTAGTGGAGGGAAGGCGGGGTAGGGGTCGGCCTAGGAAAGGTTGGAGGGAGGGGGTAAAGGAGGTTTTGTGTGCGAGGGGCTTGGACTTCCAGCAAGCATGTGTGAGCGTATTTGATAGGAGTGAATGGAGACAAATGGTTTTTAATACTTGACGTGCTGTTGGAGTGTGAGCAAAGTAACATTTATGAAGGTATTCAGGGAAACCGGCAGGCTTGACTTGAGTCCTGGAGATGGAAAGTACAGTTTCTGCACTCTGAAGGAGGGGTGTTAATGTTGCAGTTTTATAACTGTAGTGTAAAGAACCCCTCTGGCAAGACAGTGATGGAGTGAATGATGATGAAAGTTTTTCTTTTTCAGGTCACCCTGCCTTGGTTGGAATCGGCCGATGTGTTAATATATATATATATATATATATATATATATATATATATATATATATATTATATAATATTATATATATATATTATATATATATATATATATATATATATATATATATATATATATATATATATATATATATATATATATATTATATATATATATATATATATATATATATATATATATATATATATATATATATATATATATATATATATATATATATATATATATATATATATATATATATATATATATATATATATATATATATATATATATATATATATAATATATATATATATATATATATATATATATATATATATATATATATATATATATATATATATATATATATATATATATATATATATATATATATATATATATATATATAATATATATATATATATATATATATATATATATATATATATATATATATATATATATATATATATATATATATATATATATATATATGCAACGATGCCAAGCCGACCAGTATGGTCTACATGGTCTTAACTGTTCCAAAACCAAGGGCTGGCATGCAAGACACAATGAAGTCAACGACATCATAAAGAGAACCCTTGCTACAGCTGAATGACCAGAAGAGAGAGAGCCCCGATCAGTAGCAGCCAACAATACCCACAACCCAGCAAACTGCCTCGATGGGATCACCATCTATCCTTGGAAGAATGGCAAGCTCTTTGCATGGGACTATACCTGTGTGTCGACACTGGCTGACACCTACATACATCACAGTGTCGGGCGACAGGGAGGAGCTGCTGATCGCAGGGAGGAGTACAAGATCGGCAAGTACAGGGACATAAGCCAACAGAATCAATTTGTCCCAGTGGGATCAGAGACCTTGGGATCACGGGAAAAAAATGCCACACGTTTCCTTAAAGAACTGGGTTCCAGACTCCTCAACACCACCAGGGACCCAAGGGCAGCCACTTTTATGTCCCAGCGCCTCAGCGTGGCCATCCAGAGGGAAAATACATGATGAATACTGGGCTTGCATCCGGCTTCGGAGGAGCTGAAGGAAATTCATAATCTTTGATATATTGTACCAATATATTCATGTTTGTCTTTTGTGTCAATGTATTCAGTCTATTAATAAAGTTCATATAGAATATATAATATAGGGGATGGTAGGAGAAGAAAATATTCAAACAGCTCCAGGGAAAACCTTGAGTTTTCCCTGAGGTACGTTTATTGTCTTCTCTGAGGATTAGGGTCCCCAGTAAAGGTCTAGAGGTGGTTCCTCCCATATTTATATATATATATATATATATATATATATATATATATATATATATATATATATATATTATATATTATATATTATATATTTATATATTTATATATTTATATATTTATATATATATATATTTATATATTTATATATATAT